>JASANE010002509.1:0-127923 GCA_030248225.1 Trileptium ribeirensis | reverse complement strand
TCTCTGATCGCATTGCTGTTTTACGATTGAACACTAGAACCAAAGCACTGTCAATTGTTGCTGTGTATGCCCCAACAAACCAATCTTCAGACGAAGATAAACACGGCTTCTACGAGTCGTTGACAGAAACACTTAATGCCGTACCAAAAGCTGATATCGCCATCGTCGGGGGTTATTTCAATGCGAAACTAGTAAATCTGAGTGATGGTGAACGAAAATGCTTTGGCAAATACACTTATGGGAACAGGTGTGAAAACGGTGACCGCTTAGCTATGCTGTTAGCGGAGCGACGCATGCTGGCTACAAACACTGTGTTGAAGCGCAGCCCTCACAAGCTGTATACCTGGAAATGAATGACCACAAAACAAAGAACCAGATTGACTTTGTATTGGTGCAGCAGTGTTGGCGTTCCGCAGTGTGTAATGTTCACGCTAGGTGGAAACAATTAGATCTGATGTCCGACCATGCACTGCTTGTGGTAAAACTGCGGTTTAAGCTGAAGGTCAGCAAAACCATGAAGCCTCAGTCAAGGTTAGATGTACGAAAACTAAAAGAAAAGGTTAGATGTGCATCGGTTATTTGCAGGCATGTGTGAACAGCAGATGGAAGTGGCTGAAAATCTTACGGTTCAAGATCACTGGGAAATGCTGTCTCAAGCAGTTCAAGCGACATGCCAAAAACATCTGAAGTATCCGAGGCAGGCGTCAAACCACTGGATTAGTGATGCGTCTATGCAGATAGTCGATGAAAGAAAAAACTACTTGCGCGGGGGAAATCGTCCCGTGAAGTCCGCGCAGTTACAAGAAGATTAGGCGAGAGTATTCGCCTCGACCGAGAAAATTACTGGAATAGTGTGGCAAATGAAATGGAAGCAGCAAACGATCGTGACGACGTGGCTTCGTTGTTTAAGCTCGTTCGTTCACAAAGTATTGGAGTGAGCGAAACGCTGCGTGACACGAATGGTACAGTACTGTCGGATGTTAACGATAAAAAGAAGCGGTGGGTTTCACACTTTGAAAGCCTACTGAACAGGCCGGCACCACTTGTAGCAGCAAACGTGCGCTCCAAGGGCCTTGTAGAAACAAATGAAGATCCACCGACAGCCGAAGAAGTTAAGATTGCTATCAGGCAAATGAGCTCCAGAAAGGCACCTGGCGAAAGTGGGGTTCCAATAGAATTTAGGAAAAAGGCAGACGACGATACTTTGAAACCCTTGGTTCAGCTATTTACCAAGATCTGGATTTAAAAATGCATCCCACGTGAATGGGAGTGTGCCATAGTCTTGCCACTGTTTAAAAAGGGTGACAAGACTTTGTGCTAACTACCGTGGAATCTCACTCTTGGAAGTGTGCTTTAAAGTTCTCGATCGGGTAGTGCTGAACCGTATTAAACATGCGCTGGCCTCGCATCTGAGAGAAAGTCAAGCAGGATTTCGTGCAAGCCGCAGCAGTGCCGACCAAATTTTCAGTTTGCGGCAGGTCTTAGAGCAAAGACACGAATACAGACAACCGTCGTTTGTGTGATTTGTTGACTTCAAGGCAGCATTCGATTTAATTGATCGTCACACTATGCTAGAAATAATCCGACTGGCTTATGGTTTACCTCACCATATCTGCGAAATAACAGAAATGTTGTATCGAAGAACGTCATGCAAGGTTCGTGTGTACGGCGAAACAACGGACCAATTCAATATCACAACAGGTGTAAGACAAGGGTCGATTCTATCGTCAACTTTGATCAGCTGCGTGTTGTGCTGGGTATTAGATGAAACCTTCAGTGATGGAAGATTTCAAGGAGTAACGCTGCACCCTGACAGGACTTCTCTTAATGATCTGGCATTTGCTGACGATATAGCGCTGATAGCAGAGTCGGTTTTTGAGCTACAAGGGGGCAGTTGATGAGCTTGCAAGAGTCGCAGGCACAGTTGGACTGCAAATAAATGCTTCCAAGACCAAGATCATTAGCTGCTGCGGCACAGGCGATCCCCAAATACAACTTTCTGGTGAACCAATTGAAATGCTTGCGAAATTCAAGTACTTGGGAAGCGAAGTTGACGGACGAGGAGGATCCCACAGCGACATAAAACACAGAATTGCAATGGCACAGCTGACGTTCAACAAGTTGTATCACAGAGTGTTTCGTCGTAGAGACATCAGCGTTGAAACAAAATTAAAAGTCTACATGGCGTGCGTTCGATCGATCTTGTTATATGCATGTGAAGCCTGGCAGCTAAAAGTCGCTGAGCTGAAAAACTTGCAGATCTTTGAGCGAAAGTGCTGGAGAAGAGCTTTGGGCATACGGTACGATGACATGGTGTCAAACGAGGTGGTAATGGCTCGATTCAACAATCCTAAACCAATCTCCAAAGTTCTGGATGAACGAAAGTTGAGATGGTTCGGTCATATGGTACGGATGAATCAGACACGAATACCGCAGAAGTGCTTGTTCAACCCACCAGCTCACTGGAAACGCCCAGTAGGTGGAGTGTTTAAAACCTGGAACAGATCTGTACAACTGATTCGACCAAACCTTCGTCCACCTAACACAATACGGGGGAGATGGACTAAATGGAGAGAAGACTGCTGCGAGGTGGCCTCAAACAGGATTCGATGGAAAGCGCTCGTGCCAGACGTTGTTCATTGATGTGTGGCAATGGAGTATACGCCATTAACCTTAACCTAACCTAACGCCCTCTTTCTTTACCCCTTTGCCCTCGCTTGTTTTTGTTTGTTTATATAAGCCGCGTCCTTTTATTCTAACCCCAATCCCATAACTGTAAGTTAATATTAAATTAATATTTAGTTAACTAAATAAATAGGTTAATATTAAATAGTATATAAAAGTTAGCTCTTTGCCGGTTCACTGGTTCTTGGCCGCTTGTTGCTTCGTTTAAGCTAGCACTTTCGCTGAGCAAACAACCCTATCTTTATATGCCGACTATGTATATGGCTTCAATGTAGCTGGACCGGTAGTCTGTCAAACGAATGAAGCTAATATTAGATTTATATAAAGTGTCTTATCAGTAATTTAAAGAAGATCGTTTTAGCTGGACCATTGTAATATAACCTTGTGTATTTGGAGTCAGTAGTACAATAGATTTGGGTAGTTTAATATGCGTATTTAAAGCGCTATATTTAGCTGGATGCCGCTTGTGCCACTGAATTCCGATACTTTAAGTAAATAACTTTGACCCCTCCATTTGTTATAAGGTTAATATTAACGTCGGCAGCTTCTATGGAACTGGTGTATCGTTTTAAGTTTGAGAATTTGAAAGTTCAAGTAAAGCACGAAGCTTCTAGTAATTTAAAACAATGTACATTATATTTAGGTCAAACAGAGTAATAAATCAAATTTATTATATAAAATTTTATATAAAATCGGTCCAAATTTTGGCCCGATAAGAATATTTGCGTTTAAGCTTAGAAAATGGGGTCAAATCGCCCCAAAAGTGCTGAATAAGCACTCTAACGGAATGAAAATTCAAATTTATTTAAGCACAGATGCACGAGTTCTGCAGCGTTCAGTCCGACTTCGACAGCGCAGAGTCCGGTCGTTTTGCAGACCGGCTCTGGCGCTCATCATTTTGAGTTTACTTAAAGTTTTGCTGTTTATTCGTGGCTTTCTCGTTTTGGTCGTGCGTGTGGATGGATGGGCGATGAACGTCGACGCAAAGGATCCGATGCTGTAAGTGTGGACAGGGAGGTTTAGCTTAGGGATCTAGTGCTAGTGGAACTAGTTAAAGTCCGTAGAAGTAACTGAGGTATAGTAGAAGCAAGAGCGTTTGCCAATTAGAAATAATGCTAAGCATCCTTTGACTCCCTGTCCATACTGGTGTTTACATGATAGTTTAGCCCGCCCTAGCTCGAACAACCATGTTTAGAGATTCGCCTGATTCAATTGAAAAATCGGAGTCGAACTGGACCTCCCTCGGTCGATGAGTTAAGGTATAAATGAACGCGATCCTCGCGTAGACTTACTTTTACATGTTTCCCTGAGTCGAGTTAGCAATGAACAAAGTAGTTTTTGAGCCGACCGAGGTTAAACAAAACAAATGTTGGTTGAACACTATCAGTAGGAACTCCGAAGCATCATTGGTCAAGTCATATCGTTTTTGCCAAACATTGGTTACATTATTCTCATCAAGCGTTTCCTGTGGTTTTATTCATGATTTTACTCGATTTACGATTTCTTTGGACGCCAGTTCGTCCGCTTATTTTGATGTTTTGTTAGTAGGATTCCAGGACAATTTGGACTTAGCAGGATAAAAGCCACTTTAGGTACATAGTTAAGATTTTATTGACATGATAGTAGTGCTCCAGCGATCTTCCACAAGTTAAAATTTGTATCGGACCACGTTTAGACATACTGACCCAATGCCCTGTGAGCGGGATATCTCACTATCTACTGATTTAATATCTAAAACCTCCGAAAATCACGTCGGAATCATAAACCCGACGACCCTGAAGGGGCTTGCCCCACCAAAATAAGACAATTGAAATATCTTAGAATTTACTCCAGGAATTTTGCTCGAACTTTGGCCATTTCTTCGCCGTAATGCCTGTTATGGAATATAACTTCAAAACCTATCGATTTCGCGTCGGAATCACAAACCCGACTGCCTCGAGGGGGCCTACCCCTACTGAAAACGTAGAATTAAAATATTTTAAAATTCCCCCCAGGAATTTTGTTGAAACCCTCGCCGTTTCTCTGTAGAACTGTCCGCTACCGGACGCAATTTTAAAACTCAACACTATCGAGTCAAAATAGGGGTCCGCCTCCACCAAAAACTTTAACGGTAAATAACAATATTCCAGGAATTTTGCTAATTTTTATCAGATAAATAGAGGCCCGTTAGACCTTCCATTTAAGCTACTGAGCCCGGCAAAGCCGTGGCTCATTCAAAATTATGAAAATTATGGACCCGGGTAGAGCAAAATCCGCCCAGGGTCTACACAAATTTCATAGAAATCCCTGCCGTATGTAGTTGTACATGTAGTTTCATAGATAGGTTTTGGTCTTGCTTTTGCACACATTTTCCAAGCTTTTACCTTTAGTTAGTTAAAGCTTTCTCTCTTTAAGTATAGCAGTAAAGCAGCACACAAGCCGTCGGAGACTTGAATCTCCGATATACGGCTGCTGCAATGAAAATATCAAATTTACCAGAGTTGGTGAATTCGATTGTAGTGGCAAAGTTTTAGTATAGCAAATTTGATGATGTCGCTAGACGCGATATCGGGTCTATCGGGTCTCGGCCCGACGGACCAATTTTTGTGAGGACCGCCGACCCGGTCCTGGTAGTTGATAAATAAGGTCAAAACCAGCCTCCATGCAAAATTTCGTCGAGAAAGGCTGGCAAATTAGAGAGATATTGAGGATTGTAGGTTTTCCCCAGCCCCAACCGAATCGTACGCGAAAAGTTCGGTCGAAAATTAGGAACCGAACGATTTGAGGACACAAACCGAGTAAGATCTAGTTATCTTTCATCTTATATTTATAGTTACCGTAGGTATGTATGTATGCGAGTAGGAAAAAGGGAAAAATGATATCGTACCCTTGTCGCATCATAGGAAAATTCATGAGTCGTACCAATGATTGCCTCCCAAAATTACTGTTTTGTCAATATATACCATTTCTCGTTTATTATGATATTTTGCCGCATGTTAATAAGATCGCTACTTTACCACGTTTATAACTGCTTACTTATCATGTACCATAGTCTCGTGATTAGGGTGAGCAAGTTTGAGTCCCGCAAATTTCTCGTTGTACGCTTCGTCCCCTACGCCTTTTTCGCACCAATTGTTATACCACCTTTCGCTTACCTGAACCTGCTGTTTTGTCGGAGTACCCACTATTAGCAATCGTAGTACCGAGCGAGTAGTTAGTCGAATGACGCCTCTGGATATCGATAACTAACCGTATTACTTACCGGTACTGGCTTTTGATTTGACCCATTTTCGATGAGTAAGGTAAGCACAGCTGTCATTAGAAAAGGCTTAGCAGTACACGCCGTGATTTGAATCAGCTGTGAGAGTTCCGTGAAAAAGGCGATGACCCCGCAACTTACCCCGTTTGCCACCCTGCTCATTCTCTTATTAGCGTACCATATTTGTGACATTGTACCTGTTGTATTGGCCCGAACAATATGTTCATGTCTATATCCAAATTTCGACTCATCAATAAATGCTCAATCAAAACCCACTGTGTCCAAGTGTTTTGCTGACCCTTAATAGCGATAGATATTCATTCAAAGGTGCTTGAAATCCGTCACCCTTATCGACGACCCACGTTCAGGTTTGACACGCGCATCGAAGAAGCAAACCTTAGCGTGACCCGCCGTTTACAAATAAGTAATTATGCTACTGTAAGAGTACGACTCGTGCGACTAATTAGGAAAAGCTACCGCCAAAATTAAAACTCACGCTGAGCACCCAGAATAGGAAATTACAGGCGCGAATCCGACGTTAAACGTCTAGGGATTTGTCGGACCCTAGTGGGGGCCACTGGCTAAATAAATTAACCGTTCAGGAAAACAGGAAAATTAATCCACTCCAGATACCGTCTCAATAGACTTCTTGGGTTAAACGTGGATAGGGAATAGCGGTATGGTCTCTTTGGCCTGTGAGCAGGTGACGGAGCCGACCTCCCTGGGGACCTCAAAGGTAGTGCCTATTAGGCTACGTGCGCAGCCCGTCCGGCAGGATCAGAACGCAAACGCGTCCTGTGAAGCGCTCCTGCGGCTTGCTAAGCTCTGGAATCTCTTGGGCCTTACCCGAATGAAAGAAAATTTTAGAATCTGGACCCAATAGGTCCGCCCTTGAAGTCACGATAGCCGGGGTATGGGCATTACGTTTGTGGAAGTGCGTAATGCAGCAGCGTCACGTCGATCTGATACAAATGTATAATACATTACATATGTTTGGATCACAGATGAAGCAAAAATTGTGGAAAATTTAAAACAAAATTTTTAAACCGGGATTCCCTTTGCCGGAACCGCAACCGGAACACGATTTTCGCCGGAGCCGGAATTCCGGTTACTCCCTGGTCAAGTGTTAGTCTTACTTTTTGCAAAAAACAAGTCATATCATGTTCCGTATCTCGTGCAACTACTTGAAAATGCATTGTGCTAATAGTGTGAATCTGTGTGTCGGTGTGATTTTTCTTAACATTAACTTTATGGCGATTACCAACAGTTACAGAGTTTAATCTAGCCTGGATTCTTTATAGGTGGTGAGGGACTGACCCCTCATTGGCCGCTGAGTGGCACCTCTTCCCGACCACGAAAATTTTCAGTTTTAACCAATGATTTTGTTTCCCCACATTTTCCGATTTTTGTTAAAATTTTGTTTATTTTTTAATTTTTTAAAATGATGCCGATTTTTCACCGATTTTCTCCAATTTTTGCAAAAATTTTGCGTATTTCCGCCGTTTTTGGTAAAATTTTGCCCAATTTTTGCTAAAAATCTTGATATTCCCAAAAGTCATTGTCTTGACTTCTAGTTACGACCTCACCCTTTTATTAGTGGTCACACCTGGTTTTGGGTCTCTGACCCATAATTTCAGAGGCGTACAAACCTGGCTAGGTCAGGGCATAGCTCAGCAGTTTAGCAAATTTAATGGGTAAAACAAAGCTGCAGATTCACCGCCTCTTGGCTCATGCCGCAGGTAAAAATTTCAGCGAATGTAGGAGCCACCAAAATTCGATGTTCGAGATAAAATTGCAATGTTAAAAATATTTTAGCCGTGCGTATGCTAGCGATGGACGTTGTATCGATATGGAAAGATATAGTAATAGAAAAGTCGACTCCCGAAACCGAACTGGTTTTTAACACATTCTTAGCTCACCAACCGCAAGCATTAAATGGTACGAAGATATATTTTATTGCATTAGTTTTTATCAATGTGTTAATGCGATTATGGATTTGTACCGAAATTAAATGAAGTTTTGTTTTTCAATGTAAATTCCGATCACGTCAACATTAATTCGCGTTGCTGCTCCAAACATGCTGTTATAGTACTGTTCGCTAGATGTTCGATGCTACGAAAGGTAACAGTCATTTCAGGTGCGCGCTGCATATCGAATAGAAATGCTTAACTAATCTGTTACTTGCTAATGTTTTGCCACCGTAGATGAACCTTTTAAATTTTTTTGTTTTAGGTGTCACAGATTTTGGACATGTGCTATTTTCTTGGGTTCATTTGGTCATGAATTATTTTCGATCGGGTTACAGAAAATGGTCAATTTATTAAATATCCGAATATTAAATAGGCAGAAATTTCGTTGAGTTGTTGCAGCTTGGAATTTATCTTGGCACAATGGCTAACATTCCAAAGTTACCACTATATAATAATGCGGGAAGCTACTAGTATATATTGTGCCCTCAAAAATGATTAAAATTAAAAGTCGTTTTGATTTGTGGTGTGAAATAAGATTGGCTTAAATTTTTATCGATTTATAAAACGACTCGGTTTAAATCATCTTAGATAGGTTGTTTTAACCTTTGTTTTGAAAACTCTACGTTCTAGGTCACACTAAACATTAAGTCTTCCGCCTCCGCTGCCTTAGTTCGAAGTGTTTAACAAAAGAGCAGATACAGATATGAAATTGCTCAAAACCGGTGGTGTTTTGTTGCGATCGGGTATTTTGTACTGCTACATTACACGCAAGAGTGATAGTTACTTCTGTTAACTATGAAACAGTTTTGTTGCAGTGGAACGAAATTTCCAGCCATCTGCTGTGTATTGTTTGTAGCGAAAATGGATCTTTTTGCGGAAGTAGCAGTGTAAGCAGTTTAATCCAGCAGGGTTTCTGTTCAAAATGACGACAAATTTCACAATTTTTACAGTTCTCTACGTTGACACAGGGCCGGTGTTTGGCTTGCTCAATAAACTACGCAAAGGAATAAAAGCAACGGTGTACCAGGCCCTGCAATAGAACAGCATAAACCAAAGTACTAAAAACCCCAGCATAACAGTGTAGTCATTGGTGTTCTCACCGAGCCGCCCTCCCCCCTTCCCACCGTAAAATAGTATAAGCAACACTGTGCGAAATGTACCAGCGACAATTTGCATTAGAACGGTATACTAAATGGTCATAGCTTTTTCTTTTTGCAGGCATTGTTAGGGATAGGTCATCTAGTGAGTAGTAGTAGTCGCGGTCCTCCATTGACAAATTTCCATATGATTTTGATTATGAATGGGACACACCTGGATATATGGTCGACGCAGAACCCGTCATACGCGTTTTTGAAAATTTTATTTTTCCCATATGCTTATCAGTCGTAATTTACTATTTAAAATTATGTTTGAATTTTGAGTGACAACGAAGAATTCTTATAATTGGACAAAATGTGAAATTTGGCGGTGTCGTTTGTGGCGTTTTTTGGCGTGATACGCATAACTCAACTTCTGATAGTTCATTCGAAAGGTTGAAGTCTCTATTTGTGATCTGTAGTTGTACGCAAAAACCGATTCCCACTCCTTCCCCCTCAAACGGGGCTCTGGGCGGGGTCCCTAGGGATCCCACCAAACACCTGTCTCATATCTCTATAACCACTTGTGTCATTTGGCAGCATTAAGATTCATTTTGTTGAGAAAGTTTTGTTCTATAAACCTGTGTGGAGCACATTGTTACCTACGTCCGGGGTTGAGTCAAGATGGGTTTTCAAATGGCCCTTGTGGTCCCGGAAAACACCAAAGTGATCATATCTTTACAAACACTGGAAAGATTCGGAATAATTTTGTTCAGAAATTAAAGCTCTAAATAGCTCTGTAATGAATGCTGCTATTGAACCCATGAGCCCTTGGAATCCCGAACACACCAAATTCGCCGTAATCATCCCAAACATACCAAATTGGCCATGTATCCTCAACGTTTAGCGCGATTCGACTGCAGTTGAACTCATTCTGTTCAGATAGCAAGGCTATATATAGCTATGTTCTCTTCGTTGCTATTGACCTCACCTGCCAGGCAGCGTTGCGTCAAGATATGTTTTTAAATAGACCCTTTGGATTCCGAAGACTAGATTCCCCATCTCCCTAACGACCAGAGCGATGCGATTGCGGTTGGGCTCATTTTGTTCAGAAAGCAAAGCCCTACATAGCTATTTACATAGATTTAACGTTCTTGGCGATGATACAAGCGTCTAGTGTGTTACACAGTTTTACTAAGAGCTCATGATATTTGAGACTATGCTGAAGAGTGTGTCACTATTCGCAGTTTCCACGTTTTTGTTCGCGTTACGATGCGGTTTTATTCGGCTATATTTTTTCAGGGTTATGTCCCATAACGTAGGTTTTACACTTTATCTGTTTTGACTAGCCCACCATGTTTTGAACCATCAAATCCTTACCTCAGGTTCCTGGACCATCCACTTGACACCAGTTGTGTTCTTGGACTACACATCACTACGTTTTTGGACCATTATATTTAGACCCAATAGACACGTTCTTGGACCACTAAATTCAGAGCATTCTATCCAGATACTTGGACCACTAAATTCAAACTACGAGGTTCCTGGTTGTGAGGGTGTGTAACGTTTTTGTTAATTTTTTGAAAAATATCGAAATGTTTCCTAGTATCACCGATTCCTGGTTTTACTACAGAATAATCAGAACGTAGTGAAACGTAGTGGAGATTGTGTGTTGCAGGGGTGAAATCTGTTAAATTGCGTACGTGTGTGTGATCGGCCATAACTCGCTAACGACTTAATCGATTTTCATGATCTTGGGCTCGTTCGAACCGGCATAATTTACCGTGTACACCCCCGAGGGTTTTTTGATTTGGAGTCTGGTTTCGGGTTCAGGGGTCAAAATGTGGGTTTTCCCCCTTTTAACCCCATTTTAGAACCCTTCACGGAAACAAGGTTATTTTATCTTAATGTTCGAATTTTTTCTCTGATTGATTTTATTTCATAGTAAAATGATAAATGCCGATGCCTCTTTTTTGTTTTAGCTTAATGCTCTGGTTCTTGATTTATGGGGTTTGAAGTATGGCGCCCCAATGGTTCCTCGACCCAAAATTTGAAAATTTGTTCTGACGTCTTGGGCGGCTGATAAGTTTCACCAGGGGGTTTGCGGGCATGGGAAGCTTATTGCCGGTGTTGGTTTTGCTCTGTGACCCATGGGTGCGGGGGTATGACGCTCCGTTGTTGTGCGTCAGAGGTCAAAATGATGGTTTTAGTACCCTTCGCGGAAGCAAGGTTATTTTTACCTTAACTTTCGAATTCTTTTCACTGCTTGGTTTTATTTCATAGTAAAATGATAAATGCCGATGTCTCTTTTTTGTTTATCGATTATGGCTTCGGTTCTAGAATTATGGGGTTTGAGGTATGGCGCCCCAATGGTTCCTCGACCCAAAATTCGAAAATTTGTTCTGACGTCTTGGACGGCTGATAAGTTTACTTGGTGGTTTTCGGGAAACTTATTGCCGGTGTTGGTTTTGCTCTGTGACCCATGGTTCCATTGGTACGGGGGCATGACGCCCCATATTTTAGTACCCTTCACGAAAGCAAGGTTATTTTTATCTTAACTTTCGAATTCGTTTCTCTGCTTGGTTTTAGTTCATAGTAAAATGATAAATGCCCATGCCTCTTTTTTGTTTTACGATTACGGCTCCGGTTCTAGATTGATGGGGTTTGAGGTATGGTACCCCAATGGTTGTTCCGCCCAAAATTTTAAAATTTGTTCTGATGTCCTTCCTGTACCGCTGAAAAGTTTCACGTGGAGGTTGTCGGGCATGGGAAACTCATTGCCTGTGCGGGTTTTGCTCTGTGACCCATGGTTCCATTGGTACGGGGGTATGACGCCCCATATTTTAGTACCCTTCACGAAAGCAAGGTTATTTTTATCTTAACTTTCTAATTCGTTTCTCTGCTTGGTTTTAGTTCATTGTAAAATGATAAATGCCCATGCTTCTTTTTGTTTTACGATTACGGCTCCGGTTCTAGAGTGATGGGGTTTGAGCTATGACGCCTCAATGGTTCCTCGACCCAAAATTTGAAGATTTGTTCTGACGTCTTTGGGCGGCTAAGTTTCACCTGGGAAAGTCATTGCCGGTGTTGGTTTTGCTCTGTGACCCATGGTTCCATGGGTACGGGGGTATGACGCCCCATTGTTCGGTGTCAGAGGTCGAAATGAGGGGTTTTTAGCACCCTTCACGGAAGCGAGGTTATTTTTATCTTAACCTTCGAATTCTTTTCTCTGTTTGGTTTTATTCGGGCATGGAAAACTCATTGCCGATATTGTTTTTCTCTGTGACCCATGGTTCCATGTGTACGGGGGTATGTTGCCCACGGTTCGGGGTCAGAGAGCAAAATAAAGTTTTTTTTACCTCATTGTAGTACCCTTCATGGAAGCAAGGTTATTTTTATCTTAACTTTCAATTTTTTTGGTTGGTTTTATTTCATGGTAAAATGATAAATGCCGATGCTGCTTTTTTTGATTGTCGATTACGGCTCCGGTTCTAGAGTTATGGGGTTTGAGTTACGGTGCCCTAATGGTTCGTCGACCCAAAATTTGAAAAGTTCTACTTGAGGGGTTTCGGGCATGGGAAACTCAATATCGGTGTTAGTTTTGTTCCAACTTGTGCATATGCTATCAAGAGCTGATTCGCTGTGCATGGAAAAGGCATATGTTGTACCTATGGTTCACTACGTTCTGCAATCTCGATAGAGTTACTGGTAGATATGTGTTGTGTTTGTCTGTGACTTCGAATATAGTGTTAATGACGATTAGTTCAGCCGGTTTGAAGATGATGTTGCACATTTAAGACTGGAGTTTACACATCTAAAAGCCATATTGCTGGCAAGACTTTCAACTGTAGGAAACCAAAATATGTAAAACAAAGTAAAATGATTACTCAAACCAGTCCTATCCAGATTTTTGCTCCAAAAATTGTAGTAAACGGAAATGTCTTCAATCTCAATGACTTTCCACGGTATACAAACCATATGGCCAAAATCCCAGCTTGAATATTCCAACAAGCATCTCGTATCTTCCCTACAAAATAATGCCACATCTCTCCAAACTTTGGAATAAATTTGCGCCACTGACGACATATTTAACTTTGTACATCATAAACTCATGTTGGCAGTTCCTCTGTACTAAATGCAACCTTCGCTAAAAATGCCCTATAGTCCTTGACTCGAAGAATCACTTGTTCCATTAAACGAGGAACATGAAACAATGCTTTTAGGAGTCATGATGCGAAGAAATAAACGAAGTAACCGCAAGAGTGTAAATTTTTAATCAGACGATAGAACTTTCGAAAAGCATATTGTCATTTTTTTACTAACAGGGGTGCTTATTACAGTGATAAGCACCAGCATCACTTATTATACCTAGGAAGCTAAAACTTTCTCGAGGGTGCAGAAACCAGGACGAAGTCGTTTAGTACCTATGTGAACTTACATTTCCATTTTTGCTTTTGCAGTGCATGTTGTTAAATTTGTGGCTATATCAGTAAGATTTTTCCTCTGAATATGTACGTAGTGTACGTTGTAATATTAATATGTTAACAAAACAACGGTAGTTGGAAAGATTCGTAATTTTTAAATCACAGCTTTAAGGAAAATTATTGTTTTAATGAAAACCTTTCACGTTATGTGTTTCTCAGAGTTTTTCCACGAAAGTGCAATTACATTCATTTTATTCAGCTATCACATAATCCTCAACCTACAATTAATCGACAATTTTGTCCCCGAAATTTAATTTATAACCCTATGCAGCAACTCAAACGGGCAACGCTGCATACAATGTAGTTTTAAAATAGTGAAACCAACATGTTTAACCGGATAAATAGTCCATCGTTCATCGCAAACAAGCAAGAGGCTGAATAATGCCTCATTATTTCGACCTTTTGATAATACCAGGTTCCATTTTCCGGTCCCAGCTAAAACTTGCAGTTCCGGTACCGAATAAATTTGGTTCCGGTTACTCATTGCCATTTAGGGTGACTAAACGCGTTAAAAACGTTGTTTTTATTGTTTTAAAAGTACGTTGGGTATGACATTCTCCTGTGAGGTACTTTGTGGTTCTATAAATGTCGCATTACAGAATTCTAAAGTCTTGGCATTTGTCTATCTTGTTATGCGTTGAAGGTTATATAGGTCTTTCGATTTTTGGGGGTAGCAGTATATATTATGACTAAAATAAATTATTGCGCTTCGTCGAAATTAGTGATTTGGCAAGTAATAGAGCCCTGCAACGTAAAATTGTTCTTAACATTACACTTTTCTTAAAAGTTGCTGTTCATAATATTTCGCGTACCACTATTATTAGGTTAACAATATAAACAATTCCTACATGATTAATCGAGACTAAACTTAAAATGACCCCGCTAACCATCCGATTTTGCATTTGCCGATTTCGAATCCACATCCATTGTAACGGATGAAATGGGATATTCGATTCAATTCACTGCTACCGCAGACTTGGAGGTTTTCATTCGGGTTATGACAATTCCGTAACATTTGATAGCGTTGAAACAGGATTCCCCTCTGTTCGCGAACACATCTAATGTAACTATGACATCATAAACGAGACGGTCATATTATTTATCAATTACTGCTCGCGAATAAGTCCATTGTTAATACAAATCCGACAAAATTCTGTTCGCTAATATTTGATATTCGCGAACCAAAAGTGGTATTTTGTGACCAGCAAGAAAATGTTCGGTGATGAAAATTTTTACAAAAAACAAAATAGGATGGTGGTGTCATTTTATGTTTAGTTGCGCATTAGAGAAAAAATCCTGGTGGAAGTAACCGCAAATTTTCTAACCTTCACCACGAGGCGAAAACGTGAGCTGTTTTCAAAATTCTCAATCCCGGAGTTAGCTTTCTTTAGCTTCATAAACAAAATATGTCGTAACATTGTCATTCGTAGCTTGCAATTATTAAAAAACACACATTTGACACTTTTAGATATTGCCTCATACCGTCGCTTATTGCGCAGTACCCTTTCCATATTTGTAGGAATAAAAGCCACTAATAGCTCTTAATATTTACTGTCTGGCTTCTTCTTACTGGGCGTTTCTCGGTGCCCCTTAGCAGAAAACGGGCACACCCGTTGGGCGCCATGCCAAAATTTTTGGCTTCGCCAGATGGCATAAAAATAGACAATTTTTTTCAAAAGTCCCTTTTCGAAGTTAAAAATGTGACTAAATTCAGCAAAAATCGGTTAAAAGGTTGCTTTTAACCTCAGTAAAGACGTTTTTTGCACCGTTTTTGAGGCTATTTATTAATCATATTTTAGTTTTTTTGCTGAAAAATATAAAATTTTAAAAATTTTTAGATTTTGAATCCCGTTCAAGCCACGCCTCACGCCCTTAGCAAAATTTGGCGCCCCTAGTTCCGAACAAGGGCCTCCGTGTTCATGTCCCTTGGCAAAATTTTCACTGTTGTCAGTCAATTCTCAGAAATGTGATGTGAAATACTCGAAATTGCTATACGTTCCGTGGAGTATACTGTGAGAATATTAGCTGACAAAACGCACATATGACAACAACTTGGTTAATTACCGGTGAAGGTAGCCTTTTTACACAGAACTAATTATGCATTGCTCCTTATTTCCGTGTGAAATATAAACCAGACTAAAGATCTTGTTACACAAAAATAATAGATCGTTCGTGTGTGAAATAGATAAGCTCAGAAAGGGCATAGAACCACTTACAACTGGTCGCAATTTGAATCGATACTGGTAAAAATATATAGCCACTGCACATAA
This sequence comes from Trileptium ribeirensis, assembly GCA_030248225.1. Classification (NCBI taxonomy): domain Eukaryota; kingdom Metazoa; phylum Nematoda; class Enoplea; order Enoplida; family Thoracostomopsidae; genus Trileptium; species Trileptium ribeirensis. Next base: position 112,200 of record JASANE010002509.1, on the reverse strand, counting down.
AGATGCACGTGATGCATGCGTCTAAACAGTAATAATGGTGGTTATTTGTCGCAAGGTACTCTGCAGTAAGCTAAATAACGGCGTAGCTAACACATTCTGGACTGCGGGGCACTGAAAAAGTTGTAAATATGTTACTGTTTGAGGTTGTCTCTCGATATATCTGTATACCTTTTAAACTATTTAGTATACGTCTAGAATGTGCATTGCGAAAGAGCTAATCAGGTGTTCCTAGCGATAAAAAGAAAGAACACTTTTATATTTAATATGCAAATAACTTCTAGAATCCTGCTGCACTTTTAGATTGCAGTTAGTCAGCGATTTTAATTATAATATACAAATTTATTACAAATTTCCATAACTACATATATTCAAAAGACATGAAATGGAACCGGAACCTGGAGTTTGCCGAAGGAAAATTCCGGGCACTCCCGTTGGCTCTTCCAAGCTACCAAAATTACACCTGGAGGTGTAAACTGGGAATACAACAGTTTGGAACTGTGGCAACGCAAAATATTTGGAGGGGGGGCGATTCCACCCAGTTATCCGGGGTGGGATGCACTAAGTTGAACTTTGGTGACCATAATTATTGTATGTGCTAGAAAACGTTGATATTGTTACAGCTGGTTGCAGTTGTGCTTATATAAAAGAGAATATTTAGCGATTTTTAGCCCCTTAAATCGAAATTTAGGATGTTTAGCAAAAATAGGGGAATTAGCATACTTTTCAGCTCATCAAAAAACTTGGTATCTGAAGGAAGGCTGGTAGGTACCTGGGAGAGGTAGGTACCTGGCTGGGAGAGGAACGAAATGGATAGAGCCAGAATTTACCTGGGGATTATAAACTAGGGGAAACCTGGGAGATCGAAATACATGGAGCTCCGCATCCCTCCTATTTGAAGAAGCGAGGTATTTGGCATGCTCAAATAACAGATTTCCAAGAGCAGACCGGTAGTTTTAAGAAAATTAGTTTACTATTTTGGTCCTCGCTACTCGGGGGAGGACATACCCCACCTGGCAACCGTGCTTAAGCCACACCGACCGCCATCTTCTTACCCCATCGTCCCCCTCCCGAATTTTGTGTTGCCCAGGTAATTCTGAAATTATGCATCATCTGTAGTTGTATGCGTCAGTCTTGTCCATTTAAAAGTATGTTTTATTTAGCAGTGTATTTGTTAAACTAAAATGCTCCAAAGCTTTCATTTTTATAACATATATATAGCGGTATTTAAAGCTAATTTACCATAATAATTCTATAAAACTAACGGTTATTTTCCATTGCCCCCCAGCCGCGTTTGCCCAAAATGGTCGGATTTTCGAAATTTAGGTATTTTTGTGATCCTCGAACCTCTCTTGATCAACTCAATCAAAAAATTGACTTTAAAATTGTCGATTTTTTCGGGTCCCAAGGGTATACTCAATAATGGGTAATACCGGTGATACCTCCGCATCTACTGGAGTTACATAGGTGTTTTGTCTCATTTTGCAGAGCAATTTATCCTCTGTGTAGCTGCAATTAGTGTGTTGCTATTGTCATTATTTACGCTGCACGGTCGACTCAAAACGAATTTCAGTGGACCTACCCATGGGGCCCAAAATACACGAGTATAGTAATAAATCTTGGAAACCGCTTTATAAAAATGTGTGTTTGGTCTCATTTTGTACAACCATTCATCCTCTATGTACTTTAACATTGGGATCACATTAATAGGTTGTAGCATAAATTAATCGAGCAACATGGATGGGATTCGGTGGCTTATAGGTGTGTACATCTCTCTAAATTACATATTCGGCACTCAGAATTCATTATCATCGCGATAAGGTAAGCTACATACTAGCTTAGCTGCAATTGTTTACAATTGTGCGTACCTAAAAAAGTTTTAGCGCTTTTTAGGCCCTCAAAGAAAAATTTGGGTATTTTCAGTCAAAATATGGAAATATTCGCACATTTCTCTATCTCACCACAGAAAAGTTTGGTACTTTCATAGTCATGCAGGAAAGCACCTGGGCGAGACCAAAATTTAGCTGGGGCACCTGGACAGGTCGAAATACCTTGGGGTCCCTCCTACCTGCTTAGAGAAGTGCGCTGTGTGTATAAACAAAGTTGTTAGCTTATTCGCATTTAATTGTAGGCGAAGTTGAAACCACTATATCAACACCGTCGTCTTCATGCACAACAACTAGCGCTTCAGGTTTACTGCGATTCGGTGAAATGCTTCGTGGTATTAATATTTCCGACTCCTTGGCTTCTATTAATCCAACCCCTGGGACTACATTCTGCGATCCCAATATTGAGGAAGAAGATAGCAACGGAGAGTATGATGATGACGATGGCGACGAACACAGTAATACAACTTTTACTGGTATTAATGACGGTATTTTTGTCAGCGCTGTTAATCAACCTTGTTCCAGCGCCCATAATGATGTTAATATAGATAATGAGTCATCTCCCGAAATGGAGGCTTCATATCAAATCCCGTTCTCGTCGTATAGTAGTGCTACATCGTCAGCTGATAATGAAAATTCCAAGCAACCCGCAGCTGTTAGTCACGATGCGGACAGTACGAGTAGCCGTAGCAGTACTAGTAGCAATGTGAGCGAAGAAGCTGATGGTACTAATGTACCGCCAGCTTTAAATGTTTTCGACAAAATGCGACCCTCGAGCAGTGGTGCTACAGCTGCTGCTGGTACAGTTTCGACGTTAGCAACTGCAACGCTTCAAGACTCATCAAAGCGTAATGATAAAACCAATCTTAAAGCTTACGGAAAGCCTCGTCAAAAGCAAGCAATCGATGCTAGTTCTGCTAACAAAGTTCCAGTGTCTAATAATTTTAGTAGTTCTGAAACTCGCGTTGGTAAAGGAACGCAAGCGTATCATATCGATCAGAGTAAAAGTACAACTGTTCCTCTTGGGATTTCTGCGAACAGCGGCAGTAACTTTGATTCAAAGAATGCGAGTTCAGTCATGAAGTTGCCGCGAATACCTAAAGTTACCAAGCCGAACGTTAACAACAACTGTCAGACAGTAGACAAAATGCTAACAAACAGCACACCTCTTGACCCAAAAAATGTGCTTGGAGCTGTTGAAAAAAGTAACATCGATTTGAGCGCTAACAAACGAACATATAACTCAAAGCCATATGCTCACCGGCACCATCATAGAAATCACTCAGCTGCCTCATCACTAACTACATCCAAGACAAGTCTTACATGTTGTCACAAAAATAAAACTTCTAAACTCAGTTTTTCTGATACATCCGTGGAGGAAAAGCACTCTGGTAGGAAAGATCACGATGAATCCTCATCAAATACCTCAACCATTCGAATAAAAACAGCGAAGACTTTTAATTCGAAGTTTCGTTCCACAGGTATGCAGTCAAAGCTTTTCCTTGGGATTAGTTATATTATGTAACTGATGCACGACATAATAATTGTTCAATGTTGTTGTTTTGCAAGAAACTGTTTTACTGACTTGCTGAAATAATTTTTTTATCATAAGTGGTGAGCAAGGATAGGTTTTTTTGTGTACAAATATTATCTGCGAATATTATCCGAGTGACATTGTATTTTGTAGTCACTTGCCAACTTAATGTATTATTGGTAGAGAGAAGCCATGAACCTATCGGTCCGAGGCTCGAGCAGACACTGTATACAGCCAGGTTTTCAATGATATTTTCTTTATTAGGTTTTTGTCCCTGGTCATACGGTATGTAGATTTAGAACTGATGTTATATAAATTTGCGGAAGGCCAAGGAGTCGGTGATTCGTTTTTTACCATCTCCGTTTACTGGTCAGATAAAAAGATTTTCATTTTTAATAGCTCACCAAATTTCATTTTTTCAACCAAACCATGTATTACTTATTCTGTTTTCTCTATTCGCTGAAAGTTTAGCTAAGGGCGTGAACCGGGGGCCTCCTGGCTAGGAACTGGGGTTACGCCGGATTTGGCCAGGGGCGGGAATTGGGGACTTCTTGGTTTCAACCAGAGGGTGCCCCCGGGTTTTGAAATGTAAATATTTTTTGAAATTAATATCTTAGCAAAACTAAAAATTGTTAATACCTGGCCTTAAACGGTGCAAAAACGTCTCAATTGACACTAAAACCAACTTTCCATCTATTTTTTGTTGAAATTAATCAAACACTAAGCTCAGACCGCGATTATTAGAAATTTTTGTCAAATTTTTATGTCAATTGGATATTTTTACCGGGAGTGCCAAAAATTTTGCCAGGTCAGGCGCACCCGTTAATGCCGAGGCGAGCTTCAACAACGTCCCCAGTTTGGTGAAACCACTTATTGGTAGTCAAAGCGCTCATACGCAACGATTTACTTTCACTACCTGTTACGTCATTTATAGTTATTGGATTATTTTATGAATAGGATTTTTTGATGCTGTTGCTTGCAGTATATCCATACTGAAATAAAAAGGAAAACGTATGGTGGAGCCGCAGGCGCAAAATAGAAATAGTTCCTAAGGGGCATTGAGCTGGGTACCTCAACCTCAAAAGGTTGGAGGTATATAGAGGCGTATATCAACAGGCCTCGCTTCATTTTACGCAGGAATTTATCTCAAATAATCGAAACAAAAGCAACAGTATTAAGTTGTGTTCTAACCGTTTTTGTTGAGACGACTATTCTTGATGTCACCTCAAAATATTTTGGGGAGCCAAAATTTATCTTAGGGCGTGATGTGGAGAAGGATAAGGAGAGGCCATTGTAACCTTTGTTATACATATGGCTATGGCAGGCCGTACTTTTTGATCACTTTGGACTTATTTTGGTCATTTTTGACCATCTCTGTATTTAGGGTAGAAATATCTTACGGCCTAAGAAAAGATGCAAAAATCTGCCACAAGAAGTTTTGCGCAATATTGAGCAATGCATTACAAAATGAGCCACCTAATATTAGTTATGTTGCTTTAATAGTTGAGTAGATATACTCGATTATTGTGGTCGCAGTATGCAAATGCAAAAAATTTGCCAAGAATCGGGGAGTCGGGGGAATCCCAAAATTTTACCAGTAGTTACGAACCGGGGGCGCCCAGTTTTTGCCAGAGGGCACTTTAAAGTGCCAGCCTTCAAAAATTGGAGAATCCAGCTGTATATAGTTTGAGCTGTTGCGCAGATATTACCATTTTTGTGTATTTTGGGTGTAATGGTACCATTTTAAAACACGTTTAAATCCAAATCGTTGCAAAGTCTTGAAGAGGCTTATTTGCTCTATAAAATGAGCCCAATTTGACACACATATCAGCCCAATTGTCGAGTTAGAAAGAGTAACGTGATTTGTTGAGCCCCTTAGGGATACGACCCGAGCCTCTTTCGGGGCAAGATATAATCCATGTTTGCGCCTAACTATAGGGCACATATAGAGATTTCAAGCTTTGAAATGAACTATAGCGCGAATCAGTTGACTCAACCAAAGTTGAGTTATGCTTGTAAATCTAAAAACCAAATAACGGACATTGTCAAATTTCACCACTGTTACGGTTAGTCAGAATTCTTCGCTTCGCTCCTTTCACTCACAACACTCTGAGTTCGATAAAAATTTGAACATTATGTTATGACAAACCATATCCCTGCGCATCACTAGTAATGGCGTACTGGGTCATGTGTAGGACGATGACCCGTGGTTATATATATATATATATATGGCTTTTGGTGCAAAATTCATAGAACACGCTATAGATTCTGTATACAATACTTGGTATCGATAAATACCAGAACGTTGATTGTAAGTCCTGGGAGCCTTAACTTCTATTTACGGATGTCCAAGTGTATTTCAACTAGATTTTCTATTAAACCTTATAATTAGTTTACGGATTCCAACAATTTCATAAAAGGAATTTCTTAGGACAAAACTTAAAGCTTAATTTGTCAGTACTTTTGCATTTTCTAGAATTTTTCGACTCGCTATTAAAACGACAGCGATTGTATTGAGTCGAACACAACTGGGAAATTTCAGAGAATATTTAGTTCTGGGTTTGGTTTCTCCATTCACTGAAAATTATGCCAGGGAACATGAGCCGGGGTCCAATACTAGATAGGAATAATAATTGACAGAAAACCAAACCAAGATTTAGCTAACATAAAGAGCGTCCATTCTGCTCTTCCAGAATCTATTGAAAGAACAATAAATAACATACATTTATTGTAGGGCTGGAAGGCGAGGACAACACTGTTAAAAACCCGCGGCAAGATGGCGACTTCGATATTAAAAAGCCTGGTGACCTTCATACCTTGAAAAGGAGGTAAGAAAAGTTATACTGTATCTTACGCAATCTCAATGTTTAATGAGAACTAGGCCAAATTTATTCGAGGATCGATAAACAATCTTTCTTTTAATTCTATAAAATCCACAAATTGAAGAAAACTTTATTCCCCTAAAACCCAAGCGGCTTATTACATAATTAAAAAAATACAATTTATTATTAGCGCAGAAATCTTATAATGAAAATACTTCCCGTTCACCATCCTGTTAAAAGTTAGCAGCTAATCGTTGTATAAATACATATCGGAGTCAATTTTTGTGTGATATACAATTAGTTTAACCACAATGTCGTCAATTATCGTGGCTGCACTACGTCGCTTACAATTACAAAATTGGAGAGCGATTAACAGTAACCCGTTTTGTGCAGACACATAATAAATGGTTTCTACATTCGCTGATAATTTTGCCAGGGAGGTTCAACCTGGGCCCATGGTTCAGAACTGTTGGTCGTCGAATCTTTTGACAGGTGGCTTCGGGGTTCCCGCGTGGTTTTAAGCAAGGGTCGAAATCTAAAAATTTTCAACATTAAAGTTTTAGCGAAAAACAAGAGCCTAAAAAAGTGCCAAAACGTATGTGCTATGATAAAAACCAATTTTTCAACCAATATTTTGGTGAAATTAAAATTTTTAACTTCAGAAATTGGTGTTTGTAAAAAATGAATTTTATATGTCAATAGAGGTGTTTTTTGCTTTGTATTTTACATAATTCTAATTTGGCTTCAGCAACTTAGCTCGTTATATATATCAAGTAGAGACCGCATCAGACTAAAAAGTATATAACTACATAGACCTGGTCCGGCGAGACCCTAACCCGGCCTGATAATAGCTCGATTATTGGCTATAAAAATTGGAATTTTTACTTGTAATTAGGGTAGGCTGGTTTGCTGCTTGCGTTTTATCGAACCTCCCCGGCTGCACGACGAACACGTGACGACTCATAACTTTACTAGCATTCCTACATAGAATATATATGTCTTTTTAATGCAGTTGACTGGCCTGTCCACAGCCCTCCTAAAAGTGGGGGGGGGAACTTCGGGGGCCCCATGTTCATTCTCGGGGGAAAATTAAAAGTGGGGGGATAAATTTTGCATTTTTGCTACTGTGAATGTATTTTTAAGCTAAAAAACGATGTTTTAGCATTATAAATAGTGGTAATTAATGTTTACAAACAATTTGCAAACAAAAAACATAAATTTTTAGACAAAAATAGTTTTGGAATTAGTTGAACATGGGGTATCGGCCGAGTGGGGGTGGGGTAAGGACATAGCGGGCAATCTCACGAACACGGGTGGTTTGGAAAGTGGGGGTACCCCCACCCCCCTCACTGTGGACAGGCAGGTTCATATAGTTCATTATTCAGGGCGATCAGCCTAAACCAAATATTAAGGAGCCTTACCCGAATCCACCAGAAACCCAACAATTTCAACCAAAGCCGACACAAACATAAAACGTTTCGGATGTTTTCTCTAATATCGAGCTCTTTCTTACTACACAGCGGAACACAGCTATACAATTATGTTTTGATCTCAAAGCACCCAGCTTTTGGACCATGGCTACTTGGTATACTTCGACATCCTCTCTTATGTTCAAAAACCAACCCTATAAACATGCTGGTTTGGGCATTTCCGTGATTAGTACGGTGCACAGGGCCTCCGCGAGTATGCTAGTTGCACCCTCCAAGCTATAGTGTAAGTAGCTCCCTAAACAGTTTTATGACTGCACAACCCCAATGTGGTGTGGCCGCCTCTGGTCTATAGTATTTTATTTTTTGAAACAAATTTTCTGGAAGCAGAGTCAAACACTAGTGTGCTCGAAGCCATTGAATAAATCACAATATGTGAGAGCTTTAGTACCCACTAGCCGTTGCGGACGGTTGAAAATTACAAAATGCCCAACCCAGTATGTGGGGCCGTACCGCCGTAATCTGAGAGCGCATATTAACACACAGCAAATAACTTGTTCATGAATAAATTAACTAATGTTTATATCATTTTTATTTATATTATTTTCATATCAGATTCAACCTCTGGTTTGAAATTCTCGGTACATCTGTAGGGAAAATATCACTATGTATTTTTATTCTCCATAGGTGGTACTTATGGCGTAGTCGTCAGAACAGTTAATTTATTGTAATAAAGGTGGGTTTTATTTCAGACAGCTTGATTTTACTATTTTAGTTCATTCGACAAGCATTCTCCTAGTCCAACAGCCAATGACAAACGACTCTGTTTGGAGTTGGACATTGATAATCTGCCCATGCCACAAGGAACGCCAACGTCTGCTGAAGAGTCGCCGTCAGCTTCTAAGCCAAAACAAGTTGCTGGCGGAAAACGTAATTTGAATTTATGTTAGCGAAAATTTTAGCGCATCAATTATATCGGAGGATTTCTTTGTAATTGAATTCTGAATATTAACGAAGAACAATTATTGCCAAGGGGTATGAATCGCGTGCCTCATAGTTCCGAACTGCGGGGGAGCATCTCATTTAGCCATATGGTGTGAACTGGGGCGGAGACAGTGTCAAAATACAAAAATTTTCAGGTTTAATATTTTTCAATAAAAACACTAAAATTGCCTCAGATATGGCCTCAGAAATTGCACAAATAAATGGCCTTAGAAACGGTGTAAAACGTATATACTTAATGCTAGAACCTACTTTTCAACCAATTTTTTTGCTTAAATTAATCAAAATATTTAACTTCAGAAAGGGGTTTTTGTAAAATATTTTGTTATGTTTTTATGTTAATTAGGAGGTCTTTTATGCGAGGGGTGGCAGATAAAAAATTTTGCAAGGGAGCACAATGAAATTTAACGAAAATTGTGGAAAACTGGCAGTTATGGAGCAAATTTTTAGCCAAAATAGATGAAATTTGCAAAAATGCTGAAAACGGAAACTGTGGTCGAAATAGAAAATTTTAAAGGCTAGAGGGAATAGTTGAGGTGCCATTCAGGGGTTACATTGGGCTAATGACGGATTATTCTTCCCTTTACAACGTGTGAAAATTCCAGGTTTTCCGATGTGACATCTCTGTCTCGAGATATGGGCTGCGAACCACAGGTAGATAAAGATAGATGGGTTGATATGATAGATATAGATGGGTTGATATGATAAAGAACCTGTAAAAATTTTGTCATTTTTAGTTGGAAGATGAGACCGGAGCTCTTAGCGTTAAACTAAACGGCATTATTGTCACCACTTTTGCTATTGAACTAAATCTTTAACGAAATCCATCGCACTGAAGACGAGTTATGAGTGACACTGACAGACAAAACATTTACGATCTTCCTCGCTTTTCCGCTTTCATTGAAAATTCCGGTCGTTTTATAATTGACCGCAATTGCCACATGGCGTGATTACATAACAGCTTTTTTGTACAATGTACCATGCGACCATAAAATGCGTTGCCACTTATTGTTAAAAAGTATTTATTTCGATTTTACTGAAGTGGACTCGGTTCGGGATTTCTTCAGTATTTTTCGTTATAGTTTGCCAGAGATATTGATGGTAGGAAAAATGGTAAACAGCGTTATATATGCATGTATTAAGGTCGCAGAGTCCTCTCATCGATACCTCATGATGTGGAATTATTTTCAAACCTTCTTGTTCTTCGGATCAACGGATTTATGGGTTTATTATTTCAAGCCTAATCTACAGGTATTTTGTTAACGCCGTAGGACGTTGTAGGGGACTAAATAGGACGTTGTAGGGGACTAAAAATTTCAAATTTGGGTAATAAAATGTTTTTTAAGTTTATATGTACGTACGTACATAGAAACCGGGATTTCTGGGTACTATCAAAGGTATATTGTATTTGCTTGCTAAGCTATTACGCAAAAATATCATTATTTTAAATTATAATAGTTTTTCTTGAAAGTTGTGATTTATAAAATTATAAGTATTCGTCTTACCGAAATGGCACGAAATTGTGTTATGTTTGTGATGTATGTTGGAAATAACCGTAACATTGCACTTAATGTATAGCTGGTGTATTATTGTCTTTTTCAACTTTTTGAGGGGCTCGGGAAGCTCAATTTGTAATTTCGGGAGAGCTACTGAGCATGATCACAATAAATTATTGACCATCTTGCTTACCCAAACAGCCTCAAAAGTACCTGGGATAACCGAACTGCGCCTCATGCCAAACGGGCGATACATTCGGTTTCTCCCGGTCGAACTGGGAGACTAAAAACGCAAAAAATAGCATAAATTTCCAATTCATGGTAACCATATACACTGATTACATTATTTAGTGAAATCTTATAGATTGACGGCAGTTATGGTGCAAAAATTTAGACATTTTTAGCTCTATAACGAAAAATTAGGCATATATTTAACCTCGTAGAGAAAAATTTGCCTATTGTAGTCGTGTAGAAAAATACCTGTGAGAACTGGAGGAAGGCAAAACATAGTTGTGGTGGCCGAAATACCTAGCCCCCCTCGTGGGAAAGCCAGACCATGTCCGATCGGTTTCGGCACTCTGCTCTATTTGCAATGTAGTACTAATCGTTTATTACTAAATTGGCTGGATTTTGGCACGCTGCAACACATTCTGAAGTGATAGGTTTGATGAAATATAGTAATTATTAGATCAACGCAGTGATTTTGTGTCAGTGTTTATTTGAATTTTGAATGTGGATTTGTGTTACATAATAAATTTTTATCATTGTTCTATTGTGTAACATACGGATATAAAAATATACTGGCATATGCACTAGAGTTGCAACGACCGAAAAAAAATACCCGGACCCGGACCCGGACAGGAGTGAAAATAAATACCCGGACCCGGACCCGGACAGGAGTGAAAACGAATACCCGGACCCGGACCCGGACAGGAGTGAAAACGAATACCCGGACCCGGACCCGGACAGGAGTGAAAACGAATACCCGGACCCGGACCCATTTAAATATAGACATTGTATATTTAAATATTCAGACACATTCGGTACACAGATAACAACATATTACTAATATGGGACACTCAAACTTTTCTATTTATATATTGGCCAAATAAATGAACGGCACAAACAGAAACAATATACGCTTAACTATAGCTATTGAGAAACACATATTTCGAAAAATAAATGCACACATATATCTATCATAGATTGCTATGTTTGAATAATATATCAATTTTATATGCATCATGAGGCTCTTCGCAACAGATCGAAAATTGCGCGCAAATGTGACAATTCACACCTCTGTATTTGTGCATTTCATTAATTTGCAAACCAGTACAGGGATAGTCTCATAGACATAGAAAGGGTGCGTAGGAGCTAGAGTTGCAACGACCGAAGAAGTACCCGGACCCGGACCAGGACAGAAGTGAAAACAAATACCCTGGCCCGGACAGCAGTGAAAACGAATACCCGGACCCGGACAGGAGTGAAAACGAATACCCGGACCCGGACCCGGACAGGAGTGAAAACGAATACCCGGACCCGGACAGGAGTGAAAACGAATACCCGGACCCGGACCCGGCTTCGAAAAAATACCCGGAATACCCGGACCCGGACCCGGCTGCAACTCTAATATGCACAGTGGGGGTGAGGCTTTAGGGCTTTCAAAATAACCCATGTACGTCAGAGTCCCCATGTCCGCCCCGCCCCACTCGACAGGAAACCTCTATGTTACTAAATCTAATTTCCAATATTTTTTAATATGCAAAATGTTTTTAAACATTAATTATGTATATTCTAACGCTAAAACGTCGTTTTAGAGCCTGAACATACTATTGTTGGACAGACATGGAAATATCAAATAATAATTTTAAGCAATATTAATTCCCCCATTTTAAATTTTCCTCTTCAATGAACTCCCCTCCCGAAGTCCCCCACACTGCCCCCAGTTTTTCGAAGGCTGTGGACAAGCCAGTATAAATTAATAATGTTTCACAAAACAGATTCATTACTTTTAGTTCACTTAACTGAAAGCAATGACTTTATGGCTGCGCTTAATGCATCGTCAGCGGTATTTCCTAAGCCAGTGAAGCCAACGTTCGTACGCAAAAAGAAACCCACTAGCGGTAACAACACTGCTGTTGTGACAGGACATGTACCAGTAGGCTCGTCTCCCAAGGTCAACAGTCCAAGTGCTGGAGGTTCGCCTGGCGTGAAATCGCCGCAACTCGGATCGGTGTCACCGGGCGTCACAGTCCCGAAAGCAATGGCACAAAGTCTATCTTCAGATGCATTATTAGCAAAGAAGGTATATGCACAGTGTAGTAATCGTATGTTATAACTTACTATCTCGCATGGATTGTCGCCCCACAAAATTTTGAGAGAATTTAGAAGAAATTGAACGGAATGAACCGGGGGCAGCGCTCTCCGAGCGAGCGCCCCTTCTGTCGGTCCTGCTAGCAGTGCAATAGGGCGGCTCCCCTGCTTCGCGTCCCCGCCCCTCAGATAACTTGACCCTACCAAGATGCCAGTTAAGTAATAATAATTTTAAAATATATATAAACAAGTTGGGAAATTACGAAATTATAAAACGGTCGCCAATATGGCACTATAATAATTAACTTGACGCTTGCAGCTACTGTGTTTTGCATAAAATGTAAATTTTTTATAATTCAGATACCATTCATCTACATGTAGACTTTCTATTCGGATGACGCGTCTGACGAAGCAAAATTTATGTGCCATCATCAAAATTTCATCTTTGCGATAAATAGGGTTTACGTTTTAGAAACGAAGATTGTAGAAAGTTTATTTTACGCAATGCTTTAGAAGAGAGTTGGAAATTGTTATGTTACTATTATGCCGAAAGTCACTACACTGCACTTTATACTGTACACTAACCATATTTTCGTAAAATTGCTTTTTACACTGCGTTATCCGTACATACAACGTTTTGGGATTAACAGTTTCGGCTAATTGACTTCCTGAAATAAACGCGGAATGAATAAGCTTATATGTATCAGTTTTCACTGCACCTTTCAGCGCAACATCCACCAATATTGATGGCTCTCTGCGCTTATCCGTACTAGTTTTTCAAGCGCCAGGGCTCCAAGTATAATCTTGTAGTCGGAAATTAGCTATCAATTTGTTTGACTTTAAAGATGGATGAAATTTTTCGATTACAAGTAAAGTTCTCTATATTCGTTTATAATAAATGGCTTTACGAAATAGGTAAATTTTGTGCATTATAGATTTAATACAATAATTTGTAGAGTGCATTATTTCCGGATCCGCAGGGTCCCACTAATAGGAGGAAAGTGGAAGTATCCTAATAAGGATCTTTTGTAAAGAAATTTTTGTTCATTGAAAAAATTCTTATTTTACTGCACCGAAAATAGTGTAAAATCAAAGTCTATTTAGATTATTTATTTAGTCTATTTCGTTTAAACGGTCTCTGTTGCGCAAACACTGCGTACAGTTATGGTCAGAAACAAACGCAAAATTTTCACTAATCGTTAGCGAAAAATTCGTTCAAATGCTTGCGAAATATTCGCAAATTGCAATTGAACAGCAGCAGTTAATTTTTTGTGAACTGTTAGCGAAATATTCGTTGACCGTTGGCGAGATATTAGCTTTTATACCCCGCCGTAGGTCAACTGGCGGTTTATAATTGCAATTTTCAACGTTTCATGTATTTTCAACATGTATATTATCACTGTTTTGGTGCACATTTATTATTTAAGTACTGAAAATGCATATTTCTGTAGGCCTTCATTTTACTTGGGATTTTGTCATAAACAGTCGAAATATAAAGTGTAGTATTCAGTTTTGTTAAGACGATCACTTTTCATGTCACCTCAAAATACCTGGGGTGTTGGCCTGGAGAAAAGCCTAAATTTATCTGGGTTTTTGTTGACCTGGCAAATGTTTTTGCTGCACATTTGTTATTTAAGTACTAAAATGCATATTTATGGGAGAATCGGTGCATTTTACTTAGGATTTTGTCTTAAATGGTCGAAATATAACGTGTAGTGTTGAGTTTTGTTATGACGGTCATTTTTTATGTCACCATAAAATACCTGGTGGTGCTGGGGGGTTAACCTGGAGGGAAACCAAAATTTAGCTGTAAAATCCTGGACTTCCCTCTGTGGAGAGGCCAATGTATATTGTCACGAGGTAATTATAATTATTGCTGTTGTAGCACTTTTCGTTGTCGCTACAAATCTCGTGATTGTAGTATGGTCGGTAAATGGTGCGCCGATAGGGATCGCATTCGCACAAATAGGCGTCGATCTCTCCTTCGCCGTTCCGGAAGCGCGGTATATATAGAGTCGGAATCTTATCTTACTCGCTTTTGTTTATTATCTGAGAAACAGATTTGGAGCAAAATTTATCATTCGTGTGATCAGTCAATTTACTCATGCTGGTTTACATAATGCCCAATTACATACTTCCTTGTTGCGGAATTCCGGGTTAAAATATGCTGACAGTACTTGTACGTTTCTTTTCAGGGGTCGGATGCGAACAAGGGCTTGGCGTCTGATGTCAACAGAAGTTCGGCTGAGTCAGGTGAGCGGAAAGAGCTTTCATCACGTTCAGAATAATTATTAGAATGAGACATCAGATATCTTGAATGAGAATCGTTGCCGGAAAATCTCTAGTTAACTCATTTTGTATGCTTTGAGTTCGAGAAAAATTTTCGATTTAAAACCGATGACCTTTGCACGTTTTTCTGTAAATACGTCATTATAACTTAATGTATTAACATTATTCATCATTTCACGTTGATTTCTACATACTTAGCGATCTATGTTCTTGGCTTTCCATTCGCTAAGAAACAATCGTGTTAGAAACACTGCCAAACGCTTTTGATAAAGGGAAAAGCGATTTTGAAGCACATTTTGACAAAATTTGCCAAATTTTTGGCTTGACGACGAAGTTTTAGTACATTTTTGATCAAGTTTTATGTACTTTGGACCGATTGAAGACAAAAAAATTTGCAAGAGACGAACCAGAGGAGGCCAAAATTTGGCCAGGGGACATGAACCTGGGGGGCACCTTTCTTGAACCAGAAAAATGCCAGGCGGTTCCACCACCCCCAAGTTTAGAGAACTCAGAGATTTAGATGCAGGTTGTTTTGTTTTTCCAGGGTACATTTTATTGAATTACCGCAGCTTGCCCAATGGCATTTAGATCTGTTTGATGTAAGTACTGGTGAAACTCTACCATGTAGTTGCAACAACGGGTATGGTCCATATTTGATAAGACTTGGAGTCTTAAACAGCACATTAAAGCTTTCTGCGTTTTGAACTTTACGATGTTCGGTTCCAAAGTTACGAATGTGATCACAAGACATACAATAATTATTTGTCACTTTTTCTATCTGCATTCCTGTAGTGAAACATTCCAGTGTTCTCATGTGGCAAAATTATAGTATTAATATTTTAAAATAATGAATTACAGTGTACTAAAGGCTTATCCGATAGAAATAAATTTTCCTCTATCTAATCTCTATTCCTCTAATCTATATTACTTATTCTATAATTCCTCTCATCATCATCATAATCATTTATTAACGTCAGTGTTTTCTCTTTTCCAAGAGATCAATGGCGGTCACCCCATGACTTCAGCGCATTCCTCCACTTTTTGCGATCTGTTGCATCTTGGACATTAAGCCCAACTCTCTGGCAGTCACGCAGCACCATCTCTTTCCATATCATCATACGTCTTCCTCTTTCTCTTCTGCCATCCACCTCCATACTCCATGCCGTCGCCAATGGCTCTTTATCGTCCCTTCTCAGCACATGCTCCAGCCATCTCAGATCACTCCTTTTCATTTCCTCCACGATGTTCTCTCTCAGGCCTAAACGTTCCATCAACTCTTTGGTGTTCTTCCTATCAACAAGTTTAACCCCACACATTCTCCTAATCATCGCTCGTTCCGTTCTTTTCATAATTTCCTCCACAGTAGTCCTTATACATTACGTTTCCGCACAATACACCGTTGCTGACCTAACACAAGCCTTGTAGATCTTCCCTTTCATGTAATCATTCCTCTAATCTCTATATTGAAACATTCTAGTGTTCTCATGTGGCAAAATTATAGTATTAATATTGTAAAAAATGAATTACAGTGTACTAAAGGCGTATCCGGTAGGAAAAATATTTCCTCTATCTAATCTGTATTCCTCTAATCTATATCCCTAATTCTATAATTCCTCTAATCTCTATATTTAAAGTTCCGTGCTCCTTAAAATGAAGTATCAGCAATTTTTTTCCAAAAATTAACAAACATTAGTCCCAAAAATTTTCGCTGAAACTAAATGGATTGGTGGCATTTAAAGGGCGTACCTAGAACAGAAAATGATATACAGCAATATCAAAATTGTAAGAAGGACGTATCTGGATAAATTGTGCCCTAAAAACGACGTAAATGTTAGTTACGTCGTTGATACATAGTTAACCAGTCACAAACGTAACTAAATAATGACGTAGATGCGTCCATTTCTGTACCGCTAAAATTCATGCGAATGTATCCAACAATAATTATTAGGTCGAATTTGTGTGGATACATCATGTTTGCATGCATAAAACCTGTATGATCACGCATAAAATATGTAACTGACTATTAGTTGGCTTAGTACCAGGGAGTAACCGGAATGCCGGTTCCGGCGAAAATAGTGTTCCGGTTGCGGTTCCGGCAAAAGGCAAAACATTACCGGAACGGAGATTTCAGTGTAAAAATTATTGTTTGAAATTTTTCACATTTTTGATTCATCTGTGGACCAAACACATGTAATATATACAATGATCACGTTCCAATACAGCCAAACAAAAGAAAAGATTAACTCAGCAAATTGCCGTGTAAAATGGAAGTAGTTCACATAACTTAAGCAGGAATTTTTAATCTTAACCCAACAGCTTAAAACACAGCCAGCTCGATGCTTGTTACAGCTATTTTACACATTCAATTAAACCGGTCCAAATCTGTAACAGAGTATGGATAATCAGAACGTAATGAAACGTAGTGGAGATTGTGTGTTGCAGGGGTGAAATCTTTTAAATTCCGTCTGTGTGTGTTTGTGTGATCGGCCATAACTCGGGAACGACTTAACCGAATTTTAATGATCTTGGGCTAATTCGAACCGGCATAGTCCTGGCCTGTCCACAGTGGGGAGGACCTCCACTTTCCAAGTCCCCCATAGTCGTGAGATTTTCCCCTATGTCCTTCTCCCACCCCACTCGGCCGAAACCCCCTTGTTCAACTAATTCCAAAAATATTTTTTTGTCTTAAAATTTATGTTTTTGTTTGTAAATTGTTTTTTAAACATTAATTACCACTATTTATAATGCTAAAATATTGTTTTTAGCTTGAAAATACGTTCACGGTAGTAAAAATGCATGAAAATGTGGAAATAGTTTGTATTTTTAAGCAAAATTTATCCCCCCACTTTTAATTTCCCCCCGAGAATGAAAATGGGAGGGCCCGAAGTTCCTTCCACCCCACTTTTCGGAGGGCTGTGGACGGGCCAGTAGTCGATTAACCGTGTACATTCCCGAGCGTTTTTTCATTTGGTGTCTTGTTCCGGGGTCAGTGGTCAAAACGTGTTTTTTGCCCCATTTTAGTGACCTTCACGGAAGCAAGGTTATTTTTATTTTAACTTTCGAATTTTTTCTCTGGATGGTTTTATTTCACAGTAAAATGATAAATGCCGATGCCTTTTTTGTTTTAAGATTACGGCTCTGGTTCTAGAGTTATGAGTTCGAGGTATGGTGCCTCAATTGTTCCTCGATCGAAAATTTGTTCTGACGTCCTGGGCGGCTGAAAAGTTTCACCAGTGGGCTTTCGGGCATGGGAAACTCATTTTCCGTGCTGGTTTTGTTCTATGACCCATGGTTTCACGGCAGGGAATAACCGGAACCAAAATTTACCGGAACCGGAACCAGCAACCGGAACCGTCCATTTAAACCGGATCCGGAACCGGAACCGAAACCTGGTCTTCGAAATTTATATATAGTAAAACAGATGATAGAAGAAATGAAGGTATAGTGGATTTAAAATGCATTAAAAATAACTTTTGCATTAAAATTAATGTATTGCGACGGTATTATTGCCTTTATGAAACTTTAAAAAGACTGAGGAAGCTAATAATGTTTATTTTTCGATCAAATATATTTGATCGAAAAATAAATGGTAGCAACTCGCTCAATTATATCAATGTCACGCTGATGGTATGGGTATATACCAAACATAGTGTACTCGACATATGGACGGAGCAATGGTCGATACAGTTCAAGCCAAATCTGCTATATCCAAAGCTTTATTGTGCGACGGATTACAAAAATCACTCTTTGGGCCACGAAAGAGACATTTGCACAATGTTCTGAGAATTTTAACTGTTACAGATCACAACCCCTAAGTATCCTTCTCGATCTCAAAATCATTCATCACAGAGTACGCCGACACTGAATTCCCATAACCATAATAAAATACGAGAATATTTGGACATTCAGAGCAAAAATGTCTTCCACTATACACCATTGCATGTACTGCGTCAAATCGAATATGCTTACAAAGCTTGGAGCGTAGAATACACACTTTCGCTCTGTCTCCAGTCGCCTCCCTTTACTACACATACGTTTGTTGTATGTTCTTCTGTAGGAAACTTAAAATTATTGGTATATATGATTCTAGGAGAAAATAATAGATAGAAGGTAATTTTCTGATCAGTGGTCAGAGACACTGTTTAGGCTAGCGTTGAACAAACAGTGCCCGTCAGTTAGATCATAATGATGATAACTTTCTAATCAGAATGCTATAAATGAGACACACTGTGATGCTGCTCGCACATTTTCAATAAGTACAGTTCATTGCCAAGAAAGCAGTTTCTAGCTGCGTTGCAGATAACGTTATTTTACTTCAAGTTAAATTGATTTACCACGTTTACAAGCGCACTGGCGGGTGCATGACGCAATTTATGTTAGCCAAGCATACCCTAAGTACTTCTGCGTAAGCCATACTCTGTTACCGAGTTGGACCGGTTTAATTCAAACGTATCCAACAGACTTCTGGATGTGTAAAATAGCTGCTACAAGCATTGACCTGGCTTTGATTTAACAAACTCCTGCAGGTTATTATGAAAAATTCCTGCTCAAATTATGTGGCCTACTTACGTTTTACACGGCAAATTGGTTAGTTAATCTTTTCTTTTGCTTGGTTGTATTGGAGCTTGATCATTGTATAATATACATTACATATGTTTGGATTGCAGGATAAAGCAAAAAACGTGGAAAATTTCAAACAAAAATTTTAAACCGGAATTCCGGTTCCGGTATGGTTTTTGCCCTTTGCCGGAACCGGAACCGGAACACGATTTTCGCCGGAACCGGAATTCCGGTTACTCCCTGTTCCACGGGTACGGGGGTATGACGCCCCATGGTTCGGGGTCAGAGGTTAAAATGAGGCTTTTAGTACCCTTCACGGAAGCAAGGTTATTTTTATCGTAACTTTCGATTTTTTCTCTGGTTGGTTTTATTTCATAGTAGAATGATATATGCCGATGCCTCTTTTTTGTTTTGCGATTACGGTTCCGATTCGAGAGTTATGGAGTTTGAGGTATGGTGCCCCAATGGTTGCTCCACCCAAAATTCTAAAATTTGTTCTGATGTCCTGTACGGCTGAAAAGTTTCACGTGGAGGTTTTCGGGCATGGGAAACTCATTGTCTGTGGTGGTTTTGCTCGGTGACCCACGGTTCCACGGGTACGGGGGTATGACGCCCCATGGTTCGGGGTCAGAGGTTAAAATGAGGCTTTTTAGTACCCTTGACGAAGCAAGGTTATTTTTATCGTAACTTTCGATTTTTTTTCTCTGGTTGGTTTTATTTCATAGTAAAATGATATATGCCGATGCCTCTTTTTTTGTTTTTTGATTACGGTTCCGGTTCTAGAGTTATGGAGTTTGAGGTATGGTGCTCCAATAGTTGCTCCACCCAAAATTCTAAAATTTGTTCTGATGTCCTTCCTGTACGGCTGAAAAGTTTCACGCGGAGGTTGTCGGGCATGGGAAACTCATTGCATGTGCTGGTTTTGCTCTGTGCCCCATGGTTCCACGGGTACGGGTGTATGACGCCCCATGGTTCGGGGTCAGAGGGTAAAATGAGGCTTTTTAGTACCCTTCACGGAAGCAAGGTTATTCTTATCGTAACTTTCGATTTTTCCCTGGTTGGTTTTATTTCATAGTAAAATGATATATGCCGATGTCTCTTTTTTGTTTTTCGATTGCGGCTCCGCTTCTAGAGTTATGGGGTTTGAGGTATGGTGCCTCAATTGTTCCTCGATCGAAAATTTGTTCTGACGTCCTGGGCGGCTGAAAAGTTTCACCTGGGAGTTTTCTGGCATGGGAAACTCATTTCCCGTGCTGGTTTTGCTCTGTGACCCATGGTTCCACGGGTACGGGGGTATGACGCCCGATGGTTCGGGGTCAGAGGTCAAAATGAGGGTTTTAGTATCCTTCACGGAAGCAAGGTTATTTTTATCTTAACTTTCGATTTTCTCTCTGGATGGTTATATTTCATAGTAAAATGATAAATGTCGATGCCTCTTTTTTGTTTTTCGATTAATACTTCGGTTCTAGATTTATGTGGTTTGCGGTACGGGCGGTATGGCACCCCAATGGTTCCTCGACCCAAAATTTGAAAATTTGTTCTGACGTCTTGGGCGGATGACAAGTTTCACTTGGGGGTTTCCCGGCATGAGAAACTCATTGCCGCTGGTGATTTTGCTCTGTGACCCATGGTTCCATGGGTACGAGAGTATGAGGCCCATGGCTTGCGGTCAGAGGTCAAAATGAGGGTTTTTAGTACTCTTCACGGAAGCAAAGTTATTTTTATCGTAACTTTCGTTTTTTTCTATGTTTGGTTTTATTTTATAGTAAAATAATAAATGCCGATGCTTCTTTTTTTTGTTTTTCGATTACGGCCCCGGTTCTAGAGTTATAGGATTTGAGGTATGCCCCAATGGTTGCTCCACCCAAAATTCTAAAATTTGTTCTGATATCCTGGGCGGCTGAAAAGTTTCACGTGGAGGTTTTCGGGCGTGGGAAACTCATTGCCTGTGGTGGTTTTGCTCTGTGACCCATGGTTCTATGGGTACGGGTGTATGAAGTCCCATGGTTGGGGGTCAGAGGTCAAAATTAGGGTTTTTAGTACCCTTAACGAAAACAAGGTGATTTTCACCTTAACTTTTGGTTTTTTCTCTACTTGGTTTTATTTCATAGTAAAATGATAAATGCCGATGCCTCTTTTTTGTTTTTTGATTAAGGCTTCGGTTCTTGAGTTATGGTGCCCCAATGGTTCCTCAACCAAAATTCGAAAATTTGTTCTGAAGTCCTGGGAGGTTAAAAATTTCATTTGGGGTTCTCGGGCATGACAAACTCATTGCTGGCGTTGATTTTGCTCTGCGATCCATGGTTGTGTGGGTACGAGGGTATGGCGGTGCGATGGTTCATCGACCCAAAATTTCTAATTTTACTGTTATGTCCATTGAGGCTGATAGCTTGCACTTGAGGGTTTTGGGACATGGGAAAGTTATTGCCGGTCTTAGTTTTGTTCTAACTTGTGCGGTGTTGTGTGATATCCTCATATAGCATATCTACGTATGCTATCGAGAGCTGATTGGCTGCGCATGCAAAAGATGTGGGTGTACCTACATCTTCACTGCGTTCTGCAATCTCGATAGAGTTATTAGCATAGAAGTGCTTATTTGTAAGCTTGGCTAATATAAGTTGCGTCAAGCACCAGCCAGTGTGCTTGTAAACTTTGTAAATCAGTCTACATTGAAGTAAAATAACATAATCTGCAACGCAGCCGAAAACTGCGTTCTTGACAATGAACTGTGTTTATTGAAACTGTGCTAGCAGTTTGTCTCAGTTTATTATCAGTATTATCAGTTTGTCTCGTTTATAACATTCTTATCCGAATATTAACATCATTATCATTTAGCTAATGGGAACTAGCTGCCCAATGCTATCCTAAACATTGTCTCTGACCACTGACCAGAAACATAATAGTATACCTTTCTTTATTTTCTGTTAGTACCAGATAAGCCCATAAATTTCCATAAGTTTCGTGCAGAATAACATATAACAAATGTATGTGTAGTGAAAAAGGGATTGGAGACAGAACGAAAGTGTTTAGCTTACGATCCGTGGAAGTATGATTAGTTACAAGCACATCCAGTTGACGCAATTTACGCAAGGCTGTATAATGGAAGGCATTTTTTTCTCTAGGGGTCCAAAAACCAACATGCAAATAAACATTATTAGCTTCCTCAGTCTTTAAATTTCCAGAGAGGCAATAATGTCATGGCAATACATAAGCTTAATGTAAAAGTGATTTTTAATGCATTTTAAATCCAGTGTGCCTTTATTTCTCCCTTCATCTATTTTACTACATAAATTTTGGAAGACCAGGTTCCGGTTCCGGATCTAATTTGAATTGACGGCTCCGGTTGCTGGTTGCGGTTATTCCTTGCTTATTACCCATTTCAGCTACAGTGTTCGAGCTCATAATTTAGACGCGAAATGTTTTCTCTATCGTCTCCAAATTTTATTGAAAACTACAGTTCTTCCAACGATAAAAAAATTTTGAAATGTCTTATTTTCTCTGTCGCCAAATTGTGTAGATTACATTCTTTTCGATAGCATGACGGTAAAATACCGTAGCATTAAAATTTGCTTTGGATTTTGTATCAGTAGAAAAGACTACTTTATTCCAGTTTATCTTTTATAGGATACTTAAATATATTCTGCAAGCATATGGCTATGTACACCAAACTCGCTCCCTGAAATCGACGACGAAATTGTAGGTACATACTTTTGTAAATCCAAAGCGAAAACGATGGGGTAATTCTTATGTAGAAATTGTGATTTAATGATCAAGATGTTGGAATGTCTTTGCAGTCGGCCTGAAGTGTGATGAGCATTTACACAAATACTGGTTGAATGACGAAGGAACTTTCGCGACAGTACTGGCTATTTGGTGAACGAACGTTTACGAAATATAAACTGAAATTTAAGCCGTTGAAGCCCATGATATCTTGACTAAAATACAAGATCTTGATTTCGGTGCGAAGGAATATCATTAAATGCGCATGCATGTTTCTAACATCAGTAATGTTATATTTTTGAGTACTACCGCTACGCTAAGCATGAACATCGATGCGGTGCAGGATGGGCCAGACACCAGATGTAAGTTCTCATGCAGAACAGTATAATAATTATTGATGGATATGGTTTTATAGAAAGAGTTCGTTAACCTGAAAATCAAGTTAAAAAATATATGCTTGATGCAGGCTCCCGGCAAAAAAACGAGTGGCCATCGGTTCGCGTCCCCGGGCAAAATTTTGGGTCCTCCTGGTAAAATGCCACCAGAAAAATTTTTTGGCCCCCTCGGTAAAAACACCCCATGTTTACATAAAACTTGACGAATTTTTTACAAAAATCTTTCTGAAGTTCAAATTTTAATTTCTTCCAAAAAAATTGGTTGAAGATTCGCTTTAACTACAACAGAAATGTTTTTGGGCAGTTTCTGAGGCTATTTAAGAACTTTAGCGTTTTTAACTGAAAATATAATGTACTAAAAATTTCTAAGCTTCTCCCCGTTCAAGTCAATAACATCAATTCATGCGAAATTTCCGAACCAGCGGGTCCCATTCATGCCCGAATAACTACAAAGTATTCAGCTAATGGATATAACTAGTAGTTCAGCTTTTGGTGTGTCAGAAACTTGAACTTAGAGCGCTGCTTCGTGTGGCAACTGCAGTACGTATAAATAAATCAGCGTTTTATTTTAGTTCTTATTTAACGAAGGTTGTTTCAGATATTATGATGGTGTCTAAACGAGTGAAAAAAGTTTCGTGGAAAGCAGAACCAGATCTGATCAAAATCCATTATTTTGAAATGCAGGAGGGCGAAAGAGGTTAATTTTAATGTATATTGTAATGGCGTATTATGGTGGTGATTTCATCTCTTGGTCTTTTGTATTTAGTTAAAATCTATCGTGTTTTTCTTATCTGACACATTTATTATCGATTAATACAAACTTAATAATTACCAGTTATGTTTCTGATTTATCATATACATTGCGTATTCTTGTTCATACGCGAAAGGAATTTTGTCTAATTACTAGGTATCAACGGTGCCAAAGTTTTGTCTATTGTGTTCTGCTTAAAATTCATCACTAGACTGAAATATTTTAGCATTTTATACACGTCATTGAATCTAATTGTGCATTTAGCTTTGTGTTTGTACTACACCAGTGTGTCCCTGCCCAAATTCTCATAAAATCAACATTGACTGGAAACTATGATGTGGGCTGTTTTATGCTCACCGACATTTTAAGTTATAGAATTTCAAAGGCGTCTGACAAAAATAAACACTTCCCACCCATAGTTACAATTTTAAAGCAAATGTTTTCGAGGTATAATCCAAAGTTTAAAAAATAAACCACATTGTGTCGTTCATTGCGCTTTACAGTTACGGACAGAATTAACTGTGCACATTCGTTCAAGTGTGCATACGCGTTTAAGTGCTTACGCTGTCATAACGCGTTTAAACGCACACACCCAAAAGCGTTTAGAACCGCACACACCTAAATGCGTTGAAGCCCACGCACACGTAAACTCTTTTAACTGCGCACACACGCAAACGTGATTAAACACACATTCACTGTAAAACATATTTAAAGACATATGCTGGCAACCGCCGTTAAGCGCACACACAAACGTGTTTAAACGTACACACGCGCAAACTCATCTAAATGCACACGTTCGCGAGCGCATTTAAATGTACGCGCAATTAAAATGCGGTTAAACTCGTTTGCTTTCGTGTTCGTGCTATATTTTCAGTGAATTATTCTGTCCATAACTGCGCAACGCTCTCTTTGGATCAGGTTATTTTTCATTGGGTAACATTTAATTTATTGGTTACGTCTCTGGGTTCTCGCTAGGCTTTTCTCGGCCGGGGCGGAAGTCTGCCACTGGACACCAAAGACGACGGGAGGGGCGAAAATACAAATTTCGAAAAAATTGTACTACAAAACTTGCTTTTAAGGCAAATATTATGCAATTATATGGCAAATTAGTTTTACGTAACGCTAAATCTTAAAAGCTTTCGAGTTTGAACTGTTTATCAACAAAGTCGTTTAAGTATAAACCCATAATTTCAGAATTATCCGGGGCAACACAAAAGTCAGAGGCGGCCTCAGCACAGTGGTCAGGCCGGCTTTGGACTCCATAGTAGTGAAAAACTAGCGAAACATGGTTATGGCGTTCATAATTTTGGAACCCATTATCGACTGGTTTTGCGAATCAATTCCTGTTTGTTTGTTGGCCCCACAAATAATGTACATGTTACCACCTGGTTACATAATATCACAAAGTATCGGTGAGAGCCTTCCTCATTTATTTCAGGTATTAGGACTGATTAAGCGCAACAGAAATTAAACACTGTAAATCATGGTATTTTCCCTACGCACACGATCATGAATAAATTGAAAGTGGTACTATCCAGGACTTTCGTTGATATGTAAACAGAGCCAAAATATATATTTATGTTTTCGAATACATGGCAGTGCTGGTGTGTATAATTTGTTACAGTAAACGTTAACAAATTGCGCCACTCGGAAGGACAGATTGACATCAAACATATGGAAATGCAAATGGAACGTCAGTCATTAGAAGCTGCACGGCGTGCTGGTGGTCATGCGTATTTCGACCGTCGATCCACCTTGGACGAACAAATATTTAAACCGGTAACTCTTGTGGCTACTATAAATACACACACTGGAGTGGACAGTTGATATTTACAGTTTATCAACTTTGCGGACATGATAATTATTCTTCTCTTAAAATCAGCCGATGCAGTTCCCTCAAAGTGCTAGGCGTTGCACCATCGTTTATTGCGTTAAGTAAATACTAGCGCTTGAGCTATTTGCCAAACTTGTGCACAGTAATGCTATTGCCTAAGTTGCCTATAGCCTCAGGTGTGTGTAAATTTCACACATTTTTCTCTGTTGTCGGGAACTATAAATCAACATACGTCTACTCATGAATAATTATGTATCATGCACAGTGTCAATGAACACTAAATTAAAATTACGTCTATCTGCCTGATGATTTTGCTAAGGGACACGGAGGCGTGAAATCGGGGCATCAATTAAGTTTTTAATGAAAACTCAAAAATACTTAACCAATAATTGCATCAAAAACGCTTCAGAATGTGTCTATCAGGTTCAATACTACGTTGAAACTGTTTTGGGTAATTTGATCGAATTGTTAACTTTTGCAGAAACTGGGATTGCAGAAAAATGTTGTCAGTTATTTTTTGTGCGAACTGGGAGTGTTTTTGGGAGAAGTAAAAATTATGCCCGTTGAGCCCCAAATTCTATCACCGGGCACGACCGGAGCGCCGATTTTTTGGCAGCTGAGCCGGAAACTCTTGGAAATTGTCAGTCCTTAGCCCCCAATTGGGATGGCACAATCGGAACTTGAACTTGACTCCCTCATAATAACATTACCTTTGGATCTTCGAAACAAAGGCTAAAACGAAAAAGCGTTACAGGCCAAATCATCCCTGCATATGCTTCAGTCATACTGTTTTGCTAGTTAACACGAAATTCATTGCATTGCTTTTCTATTTTCGGCACTACTAATCGTAAAATGTGTGTACCATATCGGTTTTTTATAACATGGTATCTGTACAGCGCCATGATTGCACATCGTTTCTTCCCTAACTGACCTCTCCACAGCACTCCCAGGTCAACTTGGGATCTTATAATTGCATTTTTTTGTTTTTGAAGCATTTACATCATTTTGTTGTTTTTATTGCATATTTATTGTTTAAGCTCTTAAAATGCGTATTTCTGTGGACTGCACTTTCTTTTATATAGGATTTTGTCATAAATAGTCGAAGTACAAGCAGTAATATAGAATTTTGTTATGGCCGTTCTTGTTTGGTGTGATTTTAAATACTTGGAGTGCTGGGGGCTGACCTGGCGGAAGTCAAAATTTATTCCTCATATCCTGGGCGAGCTCGAAAATCCTGGAGGCTTCGGTGAAGAGGCCAGATCTAGCTTTTTTACCTTCTATAACTGGCTTCTGCAAATTACCAAAATTATACCTGGTGACATGAGTTGGGGTCTTCTCATTTCGGAAAGGGGGAGCCGAAAATATATACCTGGGAGCAAATTGCTTGACAGTGAATGTGCTTGCGACGCATTTTGCGTAGGCTAGAGAATTTCGCTCTGTCTCCTATCGCCTCGCTTATTATAGATACTTTTGTTACATGTTATTCCGAAGCAAGAAATTAATGGTTTATTTGGTTAGAAAAACTGAAAATATGGTATAATTTTCTGAGCAGAATGCTATTAATGAGATAAACTGTGATTCTGCTGGGCTCAGTTTCAATAAATACAGTTCATTACCAAAAACGCAGTCTCTGACTGCGTTGCAGATATTGTACTTTACTATAACTTATATTGAATTACAAACGCACTGTTTGGTACTTAATGCAATTTATCTTAGTCAAGCTTACAACATTGTAAAATACTCAGAACCGTTTATGTTACGGTGCAATTTCAAGTTTAAACCTAGCCTAAGTACTTCTCAACAATCAATATTTTGTTATGCATATTGTCAGGTGGACAGGTTCAATTTTAACATACACCACAGATCTCTGAATGGGTCAAACAAATGCTGCAAGCATCCACTTGGCTTTGTTTTTGGTGACATCAGATGAAGATGACCATTATTTACTACACTGTCAAGATGAAAAAATGGTACTGAAATTATTAGTCCTACATACGTTTTACAGGGCAATTTGCTGAGTTAATATTTCCTTTTGTTGGGGGTTGTTTTGTAATTTAGTCACTATGTCTATATAACGTACGTTTGGATCACCGCTGGGGCAAAAATGTGAAAAAAATTAGATAAAATCGTTTGCACCGGAATTCCGACTAGGGTATGGCTTGCATATTGGCGGAACCGTGATCTCAACACGATTTTTGCCTTATGCGGGACCAGAGCTGGTTAACAAGGGTCAGAATTATTAATTGCGCTCATGCTGTTTCGCGTTATAAAATTAACAATAAATATAGTAGCAATTTTAGCTGAATTATTTTACTTGAGAAAATTTAAATCAGTGAATTTTAACAGTATTATTTCAGTGGCGACTTTATCCTATTGACGGCTTGGAGCCTGTCATTGATAACCCTGGGAAAAACAGCAAAGAAAAAGAGATTCAGGCAGAAAGACAGAAGAAAGTTCTGGCAGATATATTCATTTCAAAAGATTTGTAAGTCAGATGGATGAGTATGCATTTTCATTAATTTCACTTTAGCAGTGTAGATACCTGCGATTCTTTTGCATTGGATATTATTGCATGTTTCTACCTTCTGGCGAATTCCTTTTAGGGTATAAAGTACGTAGAGTATTTTGCTATGTAGAGTACTGCATCTCATATCTTATGTTGTTTTTGAGGGTTACTGTGGTTTTAGTGTCGACGAAGATTTATTTCCACAATATTAATGTGTTTTAAATTGTTTGATTATGCTTTGCGTTCAGGGCATCAAGGATTGCCTATATTTTGGTTTTTTGCTACGTTGAATACCGTGGTTATGCTATCTACTGCCCGACTTGATTGTGTGCCTTTTTCAGCGGATTCAAAGGGTTTACTATCGATGAACGCGACTTGCGAATAGTCATTGCCTTCTGAAGAACGTAATTATAGATTTGTGAAACGCAATGTAGCAGTAGGCGGCGTTCCTTAACTCCCAAAACTCTAGTATTATGATGCCATTGATTCCAGAAGTTTTAGGGTGGTATATATCGAACATAAAACATGTTATAGTTGATTCATTGAATATTGACAACTGTAGATCAGACAACGGCGCTCGCTCTGTTTCACCCTCATGTGCGAGATGCTGTAATTTAAACCTATAATTTGACTTGATTCGCTCAAGATGTAAAACCCGTGTAGAAAGTAAGTGTGTGCAGGCGTCATTCACAATGAATATATCTCGAACTAGAAAGAGATATGCGTGGTCATTTTGTATAAATGCAACGTGCTTTATGTTTGATGTATATAACACCTTAAACACATGAGAAACAACTGAAAACACATGAAGTAATCGCGCTGGTCTACAGATAACCAAACCATCTAGCTAACCGAAAATTCTAGACAGAACATTCTGGAAATCGGGTTCTTGACGCCCAAGACGCAGTACATAACCAAATTGAAGGCAGTCTATGTGCAGGAAATAGGGTTCATTGACTCTGAACCCGTTGAAAGTATTTAGCGTGCTGGATAACATAACACACACTCGAAAAGACGTGATAACATACGAGAATATGATAAATCGATATTTGTGGCAAAGGGTGGTTCGGGCTCACAGCGACCCAGTGAGTGTTGTTCCTACAGAAAAGTGTTGTAGATATCGATTGGGCTGCGAAGTACTGGTACCTCTATGGCCTGATTTGATAAAGAACTCTTAAAAATATGTTTTTGTCACGTTGACCGGCATATCGTTATCAGAGTGTAGTGTAACCTAGGGGAGATTGTGTGTTGCAAACGGAGAAATGTTTTAAATTTCGTCTGTGTGTGAAATTGGTTTTATTTCATAGTAAAATGATAAATGCCTATGCATCTGTTTGTTTATTTTTCGATTAAAGCTCCGGTTCTGGAGTATGGGGTTTGAGATACTGGGGTATGGCGCCCCCGTGGTTCCTCGACCGAAAATTCGTAAATTTATACTGACGTCCTGGGCGGATGAAAAGTTTCACTTGGGAGTGTTCGGACATCGGAAACTCATTGCTGGTGTTGGTTTTGCTCTGTGGCATATGGTTCCTTGAGTACGGGGGTATGGCGCTCTCTTGGTTCGGGGTCAGAGGTCAAAATTATATTTTTTACTCCATTTTAGTACCCTTCAGAAAAGCAAGGTTATTTTTATCTTAACTTTCGAATTTTGTTTGTCTGGTTGGCTTTATTTCATAGTAAAATGATAAATGCCGAGTCCTCTTTTTTGTTGTTCGATTAAAGCTCGGGGTCTGGTGTTATAGGGTTTGAGGTATGCCACCCCCATGTTTCCTTGACCGAAAATTCGAAAATCTGCTCTGACGTCCTGGGCAACTGAAAAGTTTCACTTGATTACAATTTGCAAATCGGTTAGTCGACATCAAACCTCTTGATACAATTGAAAAGTTATAATATAGTCAATATGGACTCTAGATAACAATGCAATCGTATTTAGCGTGCGGATAACTTAATAACACTGCTGATCCCAAATCGGTACTTGACGATTACCGGATAGCTAACGATTCAATAAATACTAACAAGAACGTGTGGATTAATGAATCCTCATTTGAATCGCGTTAAAAACAATTTTAACCATCACGGCTTACATCTCTTGAGTTTACGATTGTTCCACTAGTACTCTAGATTGTTCATTACTTATTTTCTCAGATAGCGGAAAATAG
The DNA here is from genome assembly GCA_030248225.1 of Trileptium ribeirensis. NCBI lineage: Eukaryota > Metazoa > Nematoda > Enoplea > Enoplida > Thoracostomopsidae > Trileptium > Trileptium ribeirensis. The sequence continues at coordinate 81,509 of JASANE010002509.1, read as the reverse complement.
AATAGATACGAGTGGAAGTTCCAGAAATAAAACATCGATTTACCCATTCACGTGCATAGTCGTCGCCCTCTACGATCAAAATATCATTTGTACGCATCTTGGGCCAAGCGTACAGACTTACTGGCCTCTTTCCAAGTACTGGTTAAAACCTCTAGTAGTTTTTGCACATGTTGGCGTATACTTCCAAATTCTTGTTGACGGGTTTTTCCCGGTAAATTCGGATCACGATCATGCATTAAGAAAAACAGAGTTTAACCCGTTGACACATGGACAGTAGTCCTATACGCAAAAAGTACGCTATCGATATATGTGTCCCGATTATCAGGTTCTAATTCAGTAAGTGGTTTGACCATCGCCATTAACGTTTGATTCCACCGTTCAACTAGACCATTTCATTGGTGATGGTAAGATGTAGCAAACACATGTTCGACTACCTTGCTTAGCTGCTTCAGGCGTGAAAGCAGGTCCTTCATCAGACATACGTGGGACACCGTGTCAGGGTTCTATCTTATTTAATAATAAATTCACAATAGTCGTAGCCGTTTGGTCAGGCGCGGCAAATTCTTCTGGCCACTTCGTGAAATAGTCTATAAAATTAATAATATACTTGTTTCTAGAACGAGTGACGGGTAATGGTCCTATTACATCTACGCCTACCATATGAAATCGGGCCCTCGCAATAATTGATTGCAACGGTCCACGACGATTAGGATCAGGTTTGAACCGAGCACAGGGAACACACGCGTTCAAGGTCTTTCTTCATTGTGACCCAATAAAACTTCCGTTAAAGTTTCGATAAAGCTCGATTGTAACCCACATGCCCTGCATAACGAGTTGTGTGAGCCTGTTCCAACACAACTACCCGGAATTGCTAAGGTAGCACCAAACGAAATTGCATGCTTCTGCACGGACAGGTCTTCGTTTTCTGCTCACATAATATAAAATACCATTTCGAACATGGAAACGATCTTCTTGTAACAGAGTTTGACTTTGCAAGTCTTCCGTCAACTCCGGATCCAATTCTTGATATTCAAGAAAACGAACCATTCCTCGCGTAAATGGATCCAAAGATTGTGCTCGTCGTATTTCATCCGCTTCCCATGGCGGATCAGTGGCAACATAGTCATTAAGGTCACGTTCCACTGCAGGACCTTCTACTTGTATTTCACTTGGACCAGGTTGCGGACCGTCTATTTCACCGTTGTCGTCAGTCGGTGCGTTAGGACTTGTCGTAATTACACCTATATACAATTTTCAAGATTCGCTTCCCGTTTCGCTAACGCTTCATTGGGATATTCTTTATCCTGGTTCCGGCCATCTTCCGAATTACGAACTCGTTAGACACCAAAATCGGCGGACGTGACATTGCATCAGCGTTAAGGTCTTACCCGGTTTATACACCACTTCGTAGTCGAATTCTTGAATTCTCGTTAGAAAACGCAACAGACGTGATGTCAGCAAATCGATGGAACGAGTTTTCATTAGAATTTGTACTAAGGGAGCGTGGTCCGTCACCATTGTGGTAAAAACTACCCAATATGTATGGTCGAAACTGGAGCATGGCTCGTACTACGGCCAAGCACTCTTTTTCAGTCACGCTATATCTCGTTTCAGCGTCAAGAAACTTTCGACCTCTCTAATGAATTATTCGTTCTTTCCCATCATCACCACCTTGCGTCAAAATATAACCAACACCTGCGTTACTAGCGTCGATGTACAACCGAAATGGTTTCACTGGGTTCGGATACACTAAAATGGGCGCTGTAGTCAATGCCACCTCTAACTTATCAAAGGCAATTTGGCGCTGTTAAGTCCAGCGAGACTCTACCGAATTGAACTTACTCGGTCCTTTTGTCAATTCATGCAATGGAGCAGCAATAAGGCTATATCCCTCAATAAATTGACGGTAATAACCAATCAACCCTAAGAACTAACATACTTCCCTAACATTTTGAGGTCTTTCACACTCCAAAATCTTTTGGAGTTTTGTTGCATCTGGGGCAATTCCGTTTTCCGATACAACATGGCCTAGGAACAATACTTCTCGCCGTACGAAGCCTTTCTTGCCTTTGATATATAAACCTGCGTCACGAAGACGATTAAACACGCGTTGGATATCCCACAGGTGTGATTCGAAGGTGGGCGAGAAAACGATAACATCATCGATATATAGCACAGGCAGAATTCCAAAAGATACGTTACAATACGATTTGTATCGTCCTTTGAAACGTAGCAGCCGCGTGGTCAAACCAAAGGACATTACCTTAAACTCGAATAAACCTTCGTGGAAAATGCAGGCGGTCTTTTCGACATCCTCAGGCTCCATTTCAACCTGCCAGTAACCAGATTTTAAATCCAACGTCGTGAAATATTTCGCATCTTTGAGTGCATTCAACGTATCATCAATTCATGGAAGAGGAAAACTGTCCTTTTTAATTACATCATTCAACATACAATAATCGATACAGAATCTCATGTCCACAGTCTTTTTCCTGACAAGGACAACAGGGGACGCTCAAGGACGTATCGATAGCTGAATTGCATCATCGTCCAGCATAGCCAAGACCTGTCGAGAAATTTCATTACGATGCACGTCGCATTCGTTGTTGAATGGGTTTGGTATCTCCAATATCGATAGGATGTCGCAAAACATGCGTTCTACTCAAAAATGTTGTAGAACTTCCAAAATGTCGCTGTTACGTTCCAATAACCTCGCCAAAAGACGAATTTTGGTTTTGGTAGCAATAGCTTCCTTTAGAGACACCTTCTGGTAATTCAGCTTCCTTGTCGTGCGTTATTTTTGTTGCCAACTCCCTGTAGAAGCACTTTAGCTTCTATTGCTCGAATCTGAGTTTTGTTGGTTTCTACTTTTGGATAATCGGAATTGGTCGTCGCTGGTTTCTCTGCCGTCGTGACAGCAATTGTATCTACAATTTTCGCAACTTGCGACATAATTATATGCTCTTCGTTCCAAAATGGTAACCGGTACCCAAACCATTCCTTCCTGTACTTCAACAACAGCATTAGCACAAAGTGTGGACCGATCAAGTCAAGTTCTACCATGACACTTTGTCCATTATAATTAGTTGTGTTGATATTACATTGTACCAACTTTGTACTTTCCGGTGGAATTTCAGTATCAGTAGATATCCGGTATACATGGAAAGCACCCACAGGAACTTCTGTGAGTTTCTCAGACTCTAACATGTTTGCTGTACCAGGTTCCTCAGACGTCCTTTCCTTACGTTGGACCAAAGACCAGGATCGCACTGGTTTATTTTCGTATTTTCTGGTAATCAGTCGTGGTTTGAAATTTTTGCAACATGTTATCACCGATGACAATAGCAACGGGCATGTCAGGGACAACATGAATTTGCACGTACTGGGACTGATCCCCGAAATGTACGAGTGCTTCGAACCATCCCAGAGTCTTACTAGCTGGGGAACCATCTAAAGCAAATATTTGTAGTACTTCAGACTTCAGTTTGTACCGAACGAAACCTTTTTTTGTATATCTCCTGGTGGATGATGGTCATATGAGCTCCTGCGTCCACAAGTCCACGTAATTTGTACGAATCAATCTGCACGTCAACATAGAAGCATGATTTGGTAGGCCGTGCTAACATCTCTATCTGGGCTATCGAAACCTGCACGTCGTTTTGGAGTTCCGAATTTTCTTCGAAAGCTAGTTCAGGGACTTTTTCCGTCATTACTTGACGACATGGATTCTTGGACGACACTACTCGTGGTGATGAACTTGATAATTCGGCATCATCCCATCTTCTAGATGGATTTCTCGTGTCACTCGATTTCAAATGTGCAAGAATATCATGCATTTGTCCATCCATGCGACGTTGCACAACATTTACCTGATGAGCTGTGTCTGTAAACTAGCTCACCGCACTGCTTTAGACGTCGATTATCACCAGTTAATTGTCTCTCCACATTTACAGATCGCTGACGACAATCCCTGGCAAAATGACCGGTTTACCACACAAGAAGCACTTCCACAATTATTTGGGTTCTGCATCATTCGAGAAACATTGATCCGGCGACGATCGAGAAGTAACTTCTCTTGTCACACTGTGTTCTTGTTGACGAAGGCGAGCGTCACGGTATGGACATCGCGCACGAACACGCCCTGTGACAACACAATCATAGCATACACATTTGCAGATGCAGAAGTTCTTTTGACAACTCGAGTATTTCTCACGTCATTACTTCGATTTCCGTCATTTAGACGCGTTGGAACTTGTCGACCATCGTGCTTCTTGGTACTGCAGCACTATTAGCATTAGCATTTTGACTCGATCTCCAAGATCGTTGGAATCTACTGGTCGTTCTCGATGAAATTCCATCATCATCTTTTCCGGACAATAATTTTTCTGTACGTTCCGTGTTTACAGCTCGACGCTTTAGTTCATCAAATGACCATTGGTCGCCATGGATCAAACGTGAACGTAACCCACGTCACATGCCTCGTAAAAAATGTATTGCGGAATAGATTCATGGCATGTTGTTCACCAAGTTTCAACGGAACAATCCGTTTATACCACTGCAACGCTAATTCACAGCGAAATTCGCTACCGAACTTTTCTGGCTCATTTGTTGAAACCGCTGAATTTCGCCCACAAATTCTCGACTTTCCGCAAATCGTTCGTGTAACTGGAGAACTAAATCTTCATATGTGGACGGTGCCTCTGAACTTCAACAATTCAACAAAACTTCTGGCGGCATTCGTCAATTTCTTGCTTAGAATCCGAAATTTATCATTGGAATTTAGCTTAGCAACTCGAACTTAGCTTACAACCTACGAAAATACATGGCAAAATCAATTGTGTCATCATACCTATCGATGTTGACAGGCTCATTCGGAGGCGGCACATTAATTACAATAGCTGGCATAGCAGGAGCAGCCACAACAACAGGCGCAGGATCACCACATTGGTAAAAGTAGCTGTAGCGGCGCGAGTATTATAACCAGCCCACACTACAATCACTGAAGCTGTAACTGACATGACTGGAGCGGATATAGGTGCACGCGAAGAAACGACAGGTGCCAACGAAATCCTAACAGACGCTGACGTAGCGTCAAAAGGCGAAACCGGTACGTTCGACAAAGGGACCGTCAATTGTGGTGGCGCAACTCTATCCCGGTCTATTATCGGAACCGTAGGCTCGAAATCTAAACGTACTTTTGGCCTAGTATCTGCTTCTACAATTGTAGCTTCCATGTAAACGGAATCTTCCATTCTGATATCAGACATTGGAGTCGACACAGGATCCATGCCTATCAGGTTTCGCAACTGGTTAAGATTGCCCTGCATTTCACTCGCTGCGATTGCAGCATGTGAATCAGCATGTGAGCACTTTGCTCATGCAAATCATTGTTCTGACGCATAATAAGACTTTGAAGTTTACGCTAACGTTCATTGGTATCTAATTCTACTCGTTTGTCGCCTGCGATTGTATCGCATATATTATCACGTAGCAGGTGGGTAATATCATCATATTTACGACTGGAGTCACGTACGTTATCACGTACTAAGTCGGTTATTTCCTCATATTTGCAATTAAAATTAACTAAGCTTACTTGCACCTGACGTAGAGTCGCTTCTAACGGGGTCAACGTAGTGTCACCCGTAGATGTAGTGCCGCCGTCAGTGGCAGTTGGTATCGGCGTGCTCGTACTGTCTATTCCTATCGTCCACTGGGTTGTATCATCCGGAGGCAATAGCGCGGCTGTGTCGTCCATGAAGTAAAAATTTTAAGGCTTTACCATTCACAGCTAAGGTATTTACCAATTCGTGCTGTAACGCACCGAAAATTAACACCATGAACTGTAGGCAAATATCACCACTAACCACAAGCCAATCCGGCAAATGCAACCAACAGGATCTTCACAAGATCAGCTTTGGCCTCGTCATGGCCACCATATCGGAGCTATATTTCTTTCGACGGCAGTGTAGATTCGTGCGTACGCGGCGCATCCAATCCCCAATGACTACTATAACACACAAAAAGGTACATTCGATTACAATTTTGGCCACCAAACAACCTTTTACACTAGTAATTGGAATGCGCGAGATCGTGGTTTAGCGTACAAAGTGATGATGAGTAGGTTTCCACGTGTTATCTTCCTCGCGATTGAACTACGGTAATAGCAGCTCGATAAGTGGACAATGAAGGTTTATTACGCTCTTTTTAGTTGAAACCAACTACAGCCAATGTATCATATCTTAAAGGCTTATTTACCATACGGAAGAATTACTTGCCGCATTCGTAGTTTCTTATCCGAAATATATAGTCTGCCGAATGACCAGGTCGAGTCGTGAAAATAACCGTAACGACAGTGTTCTTAATCATTTAATTTTCCAATAGAAATTGCCGATAGCGATTTACAACAGAGGAAGTTTATCCAGGTGCCCGTAAGCGACATTCTGTCATAGTAAACAAGCGCAGATCACCGAGCACCCTTATACTGCGATTAATGAGTCTATATGCTATCGCTAAATGCTTCGTTCATTGTTTCTAACACCACTTTCCATTATTACGGCATACATATATATATTAGGATAACAACCAATAATTAATACAAACACGAGTCCACAACGACGTACCACCCTTGAATTAGACATCATCCGACCTAGGCGTCAGTTACCGGAAACGTATCAGATAACCGTAACTAAGGAAGGTCTCGCAAAAACTTATGCAAAACATCTTTGATCTAGTCACCGCAAACTGAATGTAATTTTTTAATCACGACGTTTTGAGGAAAAGAAAAAATAGAAAATAGTTCGTTACATTACTTTTCGCTAAAGAGCGCACACATGTCGGTTAGCGGACTTCGAAAATAAGACACCAAAAATATTTACGTAAGTCGAAAACAGAAACAAATTGTGTGCCAACAGGCGAAAATATAATTACACGTAGTTATATTACATATGTATCGTTTTCCATCCTATTGTGGCTAAGATCCAAACAATAACAATAAATCTTCAACATGTAAACAGAAACTATTTACTACCACGCAAGCTATACGTACACGTCAATAAAACAACCTAATGACACGTCGAACCACTAGCTAAATCGTCTTCTCTCTAGTTTAAAACATAATTAACTTAAAACAAAAATTCCAATTCCACTTATCATAATAAACGAGTATAGTATTTAAGAATAATAGGCGACAAATACGGTACCCTGTACCGTGTAAGTACTACGCACAACACCAACAAGATTATATGAGATATAAAAATATAATTTGAAGGGATTTAATGGGTGAGGAGGTGGGGTTCGGTTTAGAAAAACTAGGAAGAAGTTGGGGATGAAATTTTAATATGAAGAAAGGGGTAGGTAGGGAAATTGGAATTGTAAATTTTTAAGTGGGAGTTGAGTTTTGGGTAAATGGGAAGTGTTTGAAAGATGTAGGAAAATGGAGATGTTAATAAAAGTGGAAATTTATAGAAAATAGGAAGAGGGGAAAGAGGTGGGTTAAATATGTGAGTATGTATGGAAACGGGAAAAATATTAGAATTTGAAGGATAATGGTTGAGTATTGAAGGAGAGAGGGTAGTTTGAATTCTGTTGGAAAAAGTAGGAAATTGAGGAAAAATGGGATTTGGTTAAATTTTGCTTATGATGAAAGAGGGTGGATGAGCGTGGAATATGGCTTATGAAAGAGGATATTTAAAAGGAAAGAATAAGTTTTAAGTAGTTTTTAATTATAAAATTTGGGTTTTGGGATATATGTGTGTTTAGGAGAATTTTAGGGGAATATATAGATTTTAATATATTTTATATATTTATAATAAATACATAGCTAGTGGTAAGTTTAGCAAACAAATTATATAAACAGTTTCACGTAAATATACGCTCACGGACCATGCAGAGGACTACAGCTAGTACCAGGGCGAGAGTGGAGGGCGGCCTTTAGGTGAATATTTGAAAATTTTAGGTGAAAAATAGATGTAGAAAAGGCACCACCCCCAACAAGTCCGCGGATCCTGGTCGGATATCCACGGAACCGGCCTCATTGTAAAGACCGAGGAACTCTATCAAAAATGTTGGCTTCTCATTTTGTGATTTGTCAAGGGTTCCGGACTTATGGGTCAGCATCGCGGATACCCTTAATTCCGGGTATTCGGAATCGACATTTTAAAACCATTTTATTTTGATAATTTTCCAGTGTCCATAATAACACTGAACACTAGGGAATTTGATATTTAACATTTTATACTTATATTTTTCAGAAATTTTGATTATTTGCTGTTCGCTATAGGGCGAACAGCCATTATTTTGTGGTCCTCACTTGTGAGGACGGTCGTGACGGCTTCTGTCACGCCCACTCTTTTGTACCAAAAATCAGGGCAAACATCACGGTCCTATCACGTGGGGTAGGGCCATTTTCCTATGTATATCGGGTGCGTTTGGGGCGTCGTACCGTCCTACTTATTCGGAAATCGGGTATGGCAAAAGATATAGGGCTCGCCAAACCCGAACCATTTTACCTATAATAAATGCATTTTTCTATGCGAAAAATCGTTAACGCTTCTCTAAAATCAACCTAATCAGAAATGGTTGCGCATGAACACCTATAAACAAATACGCACATACCAAGGGTACTATAAATTATTGCAATAATCATGAGAACGGCATCAAAATACAACGAAGTGACACGCAGTTAGATGCATTTATGGCTTACGACGAACAACGAGTATACAACAATGTTGTTACGATCCTGACAACCAGTTATACGGTAACAATACAAATCAAATGGAATACATCATTGAAACCGTGTCGTCACATATATATACGGAAAATAGGATTGATATTAATCGAGCACAACGAGTTATTATAATCAAGGGAACAATTGTATGCGAGAACAAAGGCATAAACCAAGTATGCGGCATTACAATATGGTCATAATAACATGATACAAATATGTAGATACATGACGAGGTGCCTTTACGGCCAAAACAAATGGTACAACATGACAAAGAATAGCTGCAATAGCAATACAATACGGCAACCATCAAAACAATAATCGTGATACCCATACTCTTTACCCATGAGAACGTCGGTGACGCAGGCCGAAATACTGAAAATACGTAGGCATATAGCGAAGATGTCTGGCTTAAAGATTTACGATTTATGATGCGTATAATGCCTATGAATGAGGCAACAACAGGGTCTCGCGCGATCCTTTAGATGGGGAAATTGAAAATGGTTTAGACGGTACAAATGTCGCTCAATTTCGGATCTCTTTCTCCTATATCTAGATATCAGTGCAGGGGGCAATGGCTTCGTATTCCTTCAGAACCATCGTCGTTCGCAATTCAATTTTCGGGTGAGATCAAAATTCGTCAATGTTGTCCATTGGGCTGTGGCGAGGATTAACCTATCTCGTAACGATCCAGCATGGATCTGTTACAATAGTAAAATGATAAATGCATAGGCCTTTTTTTGTTTTTCAATTAAGCTCCGGTTCTGGAGTTATGGGGTTTGAGGTGTGGTACACCCGTCGTTCCTCGACCCAAAATTCGAAAATTAGTTCTGACGTCCTGGGCGGCTGAAATGTTTCACTTGAGTACAGTTTGGAAGTTGGTTATTCGTCTGCAAAAACTCTTGATACATTTGAAAAGTTATAATATAGTCAATAATACGGTCTCTAACTAAGCAATCGTATTTGGCGTGCTGGATAACCTAATACACACGCGATAACATACCAGAATTTGATAAATCGATATTTGTGGCAAAGCGTGGTTCGGTACCACACCGACCGAGTTAGTGTTGTTCCCACAGAAAAGAGTTGTTCAGCAAAGTCTTGTAGTTCTCCAATGGGCTGCGAAACATTAGTACACTTACGGCCTGATTTGGCAAAGAACTCTTAAAAACCTGTTTTTGCCATGTTGACCGGCATATCGTTATCAGAGCATAGTGTAACGTAGTGGATATTGTGTGTTGCAGGGGTGAAATATTTTAAATTCCGTCTGTGTGTGTGATGGGCCATACCTCGGGAACGACTTAAAGGATTTTCATGAGCTCCTTCGAACCGGCATAGTCGATTTACCGTGTATATCCCCGAGTGTTTTTTCATTTGAGGTCTGGTTCCAGGGTCAGAGGTCATAATGAGGGTTTTTATCATAATTTTAATACCCTTTACGGAAGTAACGATAACCAGTGCAGATTTATTGAAAAAAAAGAATGTCAGCATCTGTCCATGTGTTGTTTGAGTATGCGGTCGGAGGTCATAAAGTACCAAAAATGGTGTATACAAAATGTAGACCCCTCCCCGACCTTACGAAAATTAAGGTTAGAAATTCCAAATCTAGCATACAGTCTTACAATAGGTCGAACATAGTGACGTCCAGTAGAATCGACCCATGTATTAAAAAATTTTAATGAAAATGCAGCCACCCCCGACCTGACATGTAGCCCCCAACCAGTAGCCCCCCCCCCCGATCGCATGTGTAGTGAATGAAACCGAAGGTCGTAAGAACCATATTGGTATATAAGTTTATATCATTGCACCATTATATGGGGCCGTGCGGTTAACTGGGCAGCTAGATAACCATTCCGCCTGCCCGCACATCTATTGCGCGCAGTGTCCTTGGTATCATCACGTAAATGTATGTTAATCATGGATATTGTGTTTGTTTTACACCAACAGTGTGTTAAGCCAAATCTAGAATCTTTAGTACTGAAGTTTCACGCGTTTTATGTTGTAGGAAGGTGTAGCCCCGCCCCTCCGACCTCAGGTGTAGCCCCCCGACTTAACCTTTCAGGGTGCCAATTTTTATAAGGCCTAAGGATCTGTCTGAAATTTTTTGTCGGACATCTCCCACTCATGGTTGATTTGTGTGCATAAAATTGTATCTGTAAGTGATGTCTCCGTTGCGCTAGAAAAACTTCTGCGACAGGCTTGTTCTAAATTGGTCGATTTTTAAAAGAGCCCTAGCGGCACCAATTTTAGCTCGAAAATCCTGCAAATGGCTTGACGGCGACCATTTTGGTCCGACTTGCATACTAACAGACCATGGTTCACGTGTCACTGCGTCAACCTACAGAATAATGACTTATTTAGGATTAAAATTTCGCCCCCAGGGGGGCGTTTGAGACCCTTGTAGCAGGTTTCAGGTAGCTCTTTTACATAGAGACATCGACATTCGAAAAATTCAGGTTTTACGTCGGAAGGGTCTAGACACTGTACATTCGAAAACGTTTCAGTTTGGCTTCAAAAATGGGTGTTTCAAACGTACATGGTTTCGTAAAATGACCCATATACTAAACCTAAGCGAAGGGGCTGCTGCTTCTGAACCCCCTCAAAAAGCTGTTCTTATATGTGACGATATGTCGGCCGGTGACACCGGTCGTTATATCGACACATATAAGTCGTCATCTAAAGGGGACATGAGGACGATAATTTCGCACAAATTTTCGGTGTTCGCTTGAAGTTGTTCGTGATTTTAGGCAGGGACTGTATGTTAAAGCACATTGGTCCATCAATACGAGATTTTGCAAATATTTTTTCTCGCAGCTTTTGTGAAACAACGTATTTTTTGATTTTTCGACGTCAGTTATATATATATTGACAGGCTGTGTTAACCAAACAGGCTGTTTCCACGAGAGTACGGATATAAGCAAAATGTAACTGTTAAAACAATGGATATCTTCAAGCAAAATGTTAACCGATCTAAAATATGCATTTTTAAAATTAGTATTCTTAAATAATACATATACAACCAAAACAACGATAAATGTTATAAATGCTTGAAAAACACAAAAAAAAATGAATTTATAACACCCAGTTCTGCCGTCCAAAAGAAAAAGGTGCAAGTCCAAAAAATTAATTTTATCTCTACTTTTGATTTTTTCTCTGGTTGGTTTTATTTGTAGTAAAATTATAAATGCCGATGCCTCTTTTTGTTTTTCGATTAAGGCTCCGGTTCTGGAGTTACGGGGTTATGGCGCCCCATGGTTCTTCAATCCAAAATTCGGAAATGTGTTCTGACGTCCTGGGCGGCTGAAAAGTTTAACTTGGGGGTTTTCGAGCTTGGGAAACTCATTCCCGGTGCTGATTTTGATATGTGACCCATGTTTCCATGGGTACGAGGGTATGGCCCCATGGTTCAGGGTCAGAGTTCTAAACAGATTTTTTACCCCTTTTACTAGCCTTCATGGAAGAAGGTCATTTTTATCTTAGCTTTTGAATTTTATCTCTGGATGGCTTTATTTCATAGTAAAATGATAAATGCCAATGACTCTTTTTTGTTTTTAGATTAAGGTTCCCGTTCTGGAGTTATGGGTTGTTCGAGGTATGGTACCCTGGTGGTTCCACGACCTGAAATTCGAAAACTTGTTCTGATGTCCTGAGCGGCGATAAAGTTTCTTTTAGGGCTTTTCGGGCAAGGGAAACTCATTGCCGGTGTTGGTTTTGCTCTGGACCCATGTTTCCATGGGTACCGGTGTATAGCGCCCCCCCATGGTTCGGGGTCAGAGTTTTATTTGATAACAAAGTGATGATGTGCCCTTTATTTAAACACTATCAGCTCAGACCTCATCTTCACAGCAAAATGACAAAACTGATCTTTAGCGGTTGTTTGCCAACGAAATGCGTAAATCCGGAATTCAGATATGAATGATAGCGACAGACAAAAAGAAATTTTAACGATTTTTCCTCTAGCGCCCTCATCAGAGAATCTGCTCCCATCGATCGCCACTTGTGAACAACAGCCTGAGCAATCGAAGGTATATTGCCGTTTTCGCGTATTTTGGGGTTCATGGCCCATTCAAAAACTTATTTTAGCTTAATCTTCTTATGGCGGAAATAACGGCGGTAGTAGCGCAACATATGCGGCTACATAGAACCATTGCTTTGTAAAATTCGCCAAATTTTACCAAAACAACTGTCAGAAATAAAACAATTTTTTCCGCGAACAATTTGAAGAAAAATCGGTCAGTAGCAGTGAATTAGCTGTTAATCTTTCGCTAACTGTTGGTGAATGTTTAGCCAAAATTTTGCTTTTACTTCTATTCGTAATCTTAAATTTCATTTTGATACAAATCCTGCATTATAAAAGAACGATTTGTAGCAAGTCATTATATACCGACTATGGAGCTTTGTTCGCTCTACAAAATGAGTCCACTTCAGTCAGATATCTACCGCCACAGCGATTGTCGAAATGCATAAAATAACGTGATTTATCGTGCCCTGCGCGACTCATCGGTCTTTTTTGAGTAGAAGACAGTGGAATAGGTTTTCGTCTCTAAACTTAAGGGTTATAAATAGATTTTAAGTTTTCGATGAGCTATCGAGCGTGTCAATACTCCGAAGTTGTGTTATGTGTAGCATTCGCCTCAAAACCCATAAACGGACATTTACAAATCTGACCAGTCAGAATTTTTCGCTACGCTTGACATTCAGAATTTATCGAGAAATAAACTATGCTTATGCACGGATGACTAACAATATTCTTGTTGTGTTCATATTGGAATTTGTCCGTTAGTGGCAAACGTTTCAAAAATTTTAAGATAATCTGCAATACTATGCTAGTTCGCTTTGTTTTCGACAAAGTCACTTTTCCTGAACAATACACATTAAACATTGTGTTGTATTTTCAGCATTCCTGACACTCCCAAAGAACCAGATCTAGAGATGTCAAATGTCACGACCGACAAGTGTAAAGTGATTCCGCTTGAAGATGTTAGTTTTCTGTACAGAGCGTCATATCTGTAGTTTACATCCATATTTTGGTATTGTGAGCGTCACTTCACCTAGGATTACAGTTATAGTTGTAGAAGCCGTAACTTGGTAGTCTAAAATTTAACCTGCTTTGTTTATAGCAGTTGAAAAACACATTGTTCATAATAATAATTTTTGTTCGTATTTTTTAAAATATTTATTTTTGTTTAATAGGACTGGCTTGGACTGTTGTGATCAGCGCCGAGTTAAATCTGTCTGTTTATTATAGATCAGATTGGTTGGGCAGCGTTAAGAATTTGGAAACAAAAGCTCTTATACATCATCGATTATTAGTTGTGCATTTTATGCTTATGATTTTCTGTTAATTTGTTAGGCAGCCAAGCATCCATTATTAACAACGTACTTCTAAGTATGTAATGTAACGTTGAATTTGCTACGACTTCTCCTCCAGCCTGTTTATTGGTAATATAAAATTGTTACGTTATAGGAATCAACTACTATGCATTATTTAAACCAGCTACGACAAGGTACGGGAGCTGTTGCTACCATGCAAACGAACAACGCGCCCGGTGGGAAAACCGAATTGCCTAGTGCTCTACAGAATTTGTTTAGATCTTCGAATTTGTCGACCGCTGTTACCGATAATACGGTAGAAATGATGCGAAATGTTCTGAATACAATTAACGAGGTATTTGAATGTTTTTGGTTTTGGCAACATGTCGTCGCTCTTATATTGTAATGCAATAAGTTGATAGTTAACGTGCTGAGACGTTGCTAGAGTAGCTGTTTTACTTTGAATGACTTTGCCATTACATCTTATAATTTCTGGATTGGATTTTCTCATTGGCTCACTGGATTTTCTAATTTTCTTTGTTATCTTATGCCCTTTTATTAATCTCTGATTCTCTTTCGTGTAACTTTAGCATATTTTATGGTTTATTGACACAAATAACAGCCACATCTAAATTAGTGCTACTATCTTATATACTTCTAAGTAAATCTGATTTGTTTTGACCGCAGTTACCAGCTCCATGTTGGTTTTACTGCTGCGGTCTCCTCTCACCTTGACGGCTTGTTGCGTCCTTGATCTCCAGGACCGAAAGCTCAAAGTGTGGATGATCGCATACTTCTCTTCTGAAGTCTTCTCTGCAAGTTTTCGGAATTGCAAACATCATATTGAGACATTTTTCCTTTGAGACCACACAGTGATAGGATAACAATCAGAAAAATCTATACTTCTGTTGGCATTTGCCAAGCGACTCACAATCATTTCTACGATGAAGTTTTTGTTCCTTGGATTAGGAACTACAACAAAAATTCTACATTGCTCAAATTCCGAGCGAGGTATCGCTTTGAGCGCTTCCCCATCCTCGACTAGGATGCTCTGCACGGTATTCATGAGCCAAGCTTTAGTAGCCTCATTTGCGCATGTCACCAGCAAGTGACCGTTTCACACTCCCGAATCTTGGAAGAGTATATCGTCATCGCTAGTAGCACTAAAGGAAACTTCAATAATATCCTCGAGGATATTGTCAAGCTCTTCGTCAGAGAACGTTCTGTACTGGTTCTCACCTACAATAATAACTATATCGTATGTTTGTGTCTTATAACTGCTGAAAATTGATTTTTAATGTATTGTGATGGCTGTATTTTTGTCATCTGCGCGTTTGAGGGTGCTCAGTACAGGCTGGAACCTCTAAGTGGTAAAAAAAACGCAGGCTAACAATGCAGAAATGTATTGCTTTACTAGAATTATTCATGTTGAGTATTTTCAGCGTGGCGGGTGCCCAGGAAGCGCAATTTGCAAACTCGAATTAGATAACCGCAGACTAAGCAATAGTGACATATTTTACTTGTGACTGTCGAATTACTGTTTTCAGCAAAGCGAAATTTTGAAATCGCATAATGTTATGGTCTCACGAGCATATTATCAGAATTAGCTGATAAAGACACAATTATTGGCAGTTGTTGTTTATCGTATTTGTAAGCTACTAAGCAGGAACGGTTTAGCAATCGCATTATTAACAAATTTTGTACTAAGGAATGCTTAAAAATTGCAATGCAATAATTGTTTGTTAGTGTACTGATTAGCGTTATCTCTGTGGCTCAGAGTAAGAAATTCTCCAAAAATTAAAAATTCAAATAAGTAATGAGTGCAGATCTGTGTTTATTGACATTTTGACTGCAATAATACCGTATAAATTGGTTTACGGTAGAAAATGAGAAAAAACAGAAATCCAGTTTTGAAAATGGATATATGTATTTTGGATTTCCAGCTAACCGGCAACCCGAGTCGATAAAATGCAGTGCGGTTCGTCTGCTCCAAGGCAAATTCAGATAGGCTAAAATCGATCACAGAAAGCCGCGTTCTATGGAACCTAGCCCAAAACTTTCGAAAAGGTCATATAAGAAAACATCGCTACAAATAGTTTCTTCTCTCTGAGAGGCGACCACTTCAATTTTGGCATTGGTTAATACGGTGTGCAATGCCCAGATAATAGGATGACAATTTATAACAGCATTTATGGCTAGTGTTCCGGTTAATTTTTGCGGCATTCGGAGTTCCAGTTTCTTATCTTTTAGACATCTGCATAGCGAAAACTCTAATTACAAAAGTATCCATATTTCTTAGCCAAAAACAAACTTAACATAAATACACGCAGGTACACGCGTTACTTGTATAAAATCAATTTCTGTCTTTCTGTTCGCTCAAGTTTGTCCGTCCAATTAACCTTTGAATTTCCCGGCAGCTATTTCCACGTTTGCTAAACATTTGTAAAGCGCAGAGAGTCAACACTGCGTTAATACTAGCCAATCAAACGCTGATTTATGAAAATGTTGGATGTGATATTTGCAGCCGAAATTTGTTAGTTGTGCCATTATTGAAGCTACGACCCAAATGTTCCTCCTTAGGATCTTGGATCTTTTCAACGCTATTTTTGAGCGGCTTGTAGCTTCCCCGTACGAATGGATTCTGTGTTCCGTTGCAGCATTACCTTGAAAATAAACAAAATTAGCAGGTAGTTGTTGCAAATAGTTGCGATAAATTACAATGCCGAATTATTCTAATGACAACAAAGTGCATACAGAAAGAAATTGTTCCAATAGAGGTTGAGGATATATAACGCCATTTCGTGGCGGCATGCGTTGTACTAAAACGATTTTGTTGTCGCTCTCTTCGACTCTAAAAATAAGTTAGGAAACTGATACCTAGCTGTACGTATAGGCCGTAAAATATAGCGGTGTACAAGGTAAATAATGTATTTGTGTCGCAAAAATTTTGTTTTAGTTTTTAGATACCCAATACCTTCAGATGAATTATAAGAACGCTACGCTAAATCTTTTGGACTTAACTTTTGTGTATATTTTATCGCTTATATAGGTATGCAATATAAACTAGTAGTTTATCTTATCGCCAAGGTGGTGAATTATTGTCAGTTTTGAATGTGTAATTTAGGGAGTCGTATATTAAGCGCCAACTTCATAAAATGAACGGAATATCAGCCATATTGCTTGAATAGTTAAGCATACCCGGTTATTGTGTATTTTTGATTTACAGTGTGCATATAGCGGATAAACTGCACTAACGATATTCTTACATGTAGCTCGAGCCGTTGCGGAGATATATTTTGTATTTTCGCTTCAGTCTGATATGCCTATTCAAAAACTTGTTTTAACCCAACCTGCAGCTTGCATAATTAAAGTACAGTATACGCGAAAAATGGCTTGCTCGCTCGAAACTAGCTCCAAATAAATTGGTTCTAAAAATAGAATTTATTAATATAAATAGTTTCGAAATCCCTGGCGATTCGCTCGAATTGCGACGGTTATTTTTGGCGCTGTTTTGTAACAGCGCATCATGAGCGGTATACAGAAATGCTCCACAAAATGAGACAAATAACTCCTATATAATAGCTAGTTGGTTTACAGATGTATTGCCGAGTTTTGCATATTTTGGATCTCATGGGCGCGTTAAAAACTCCTTTTGACATTCCCATATTCTAAAAAATCACTCACACTCTAAAAGATCGCGCTATTAACGCATTATATATACACTCTTATAGAGTTTTGTTATAAAGTGAATCGAATTGGACTGAGATATCTGCACCAAATGTAGAGATGCAACAAATAGTGTGATTTTTCGGCCCCTTCAGGAGCTAATCTTAGCTCCTTTGGTTAGCCTTTTCGAGGGGAAATGTCGGATTCGGACTTTGCACCCAGCTAAACTCAGGCTTTCTGAGTTATGCATGTCATTCTAAAAGACAATAACGGACATTGTCAATTGTAGAGATGCGACAAATTGTGTGATTTTTCGGCCCCTTCAGGTGATAATCTCAGCTCCTTTGGTTAGCCTTTTCGAGGGGAAATGTCGGATTTGGACTTTGCACCCAGCTAAGCTCAGGCTTTCTGAGTTATGCGTGTCATTCAAAAAGACAATAACGGACATTGTCAAATTTCACCACTATACGGCTAGTAAAAACCTTCACGTCGTGCGTTCCGCTCATTATACTCACAGTAATTCTAATAGGTATATGCATATAGGGAGTAACCGGAATTTCAGTTCGGCAAAATTTTAATTCCGGTTCATGCCAATTTTGCCGTAATCAAATCATGCCTTTTAGACATTAGTATTTCGAATTTTGTAAGTTTTTTATTTCAAATACTAATTAGTTAATAAACAAAACGATAACTGAAACTCAATTTGGCTCTTTTAATTTCTTAACAGGGGCTTTTCGACCTCCGCTAAGCAGTTTGTAAGGCGCAGAGAATAACACTTGTCAATAAATCACTAACCAATTTGTAATTTTTAAAGTACTCCTTAGTGAAGCATATGTTAACTATGGCGCTATTTTTGCAACAGCCCAACGGTTCCTGCTGAGTATTTTTCGACGAACAACTACTAAATGTGTCTTTATCAGTAAATTGTCATAGTGGTGAACCACAGCATAAAGCGATTTTGAGTACATAATATTGCTGAGACAGCAAACGTGGTTTAGCATGATTACTCTGCGTTTTCTCTGCCTATTTTTTCGAAATTGAGAACGCTTTAAAGCCACACAAAAACAACAATACACTTGCAGTACATTAGGAGAAACAGTGGCTGCGTGTAATTTCCAGTGCATATTATTGGCTTGTTCCCTCACGTGTGGAAAACGTGGGGCATTTTTGATTTCGTAAGTATAGGCATGGGGATGTCGAAAAATTACCTAATGTGTTAGTAGTTATGTAATTCCAAGATACACGTGACAATGTTACACACATTTCGCTGCCGAGATTTTTCACAAACTGACATACTTAACTGTAAGGGCCGACCAATTTTGAAAACGCCTAGATTTTTGGTTTTGTGGTGCAGGTTGAAAAATTTGCGGTTTTTACTTCCAGTATGAATTTCCCCTAGTAATATTGTCTATGTTAACTTATATGCGTAATAACAAAACAGCGCTAGGTGGATAACCCTAAATGCCCATCATTCACGCTCAGCAAACAAAATGGTCATTAAAATCTATGCTTATTGTAACGTGATAATGCCAGGTTCCGGTTCCGGCATAATACCGATTAGGCAATGATACATGTAGGCATATGTGTATAATTTTGCGTTTTTTTAATTTTACAGGCTGCAGTTAACCGGTCGCCTCAAGTTGCTTCAGGCACAATATCAGATTCTGTTGTACAATCTGTAGGGGGTAATTATTTGCTTTACGTTTTGATATTTTTTATTGAAATGTGTATCAATCACGTTTGCATTATAACAGCTACATAATAGTAATTTTTCCTCTAATAACTAATAGACAGAAATTTTGGAATAATGCGTAAGTCCACTTTAGATGCGTACACCAAGGTTGTTCCATTGTCGAAATCATGAACTGAATCGTGCTAAAGTTAGCGTTCACATGAATCAACTGAATCGTTCATTGGCGTTCGTGCTAAAAAGGGCTCTGTGATGCACGAACGGGATTTCCGTACGCACACATTCTGCATTTCGCATTTATGTAAATGACATATTGAACTGGACAGCTGTATTCGCGACCTGTGCGTGCAATATTGTATACGAAAAGCGCGATTGGTAATAGCGTTTTGACATGTGCGATGTGAAGCAAATTGCGATGTTAAATCGCAAAATAATGTCTGCGAATCTCCTGTGTGTTGAAGTTGAAGTATCGCAAATAGCGGTTTTACATACGAGAAAATCGATTTTATCGCTTTTACGATCGTGAACTGACTTGACAAAAGAACTTCAATGTGGTACGCTTCTACAATGAACACATTCATTACATTTACTTTTAAGTGGAGTGGGGAATGAACCGTGGGCACCGAAAATTAGAGAGGAGTGGGGTTGGCACGAACCAGGGGCGACCTTGCAGCGAACCATGAGCGAGCCCACTATGGGGGCGAGATACCAAATCCTTCAAGAATTGATAGATGTTCAAGCGACACTTTGTTTGTCGTTCGTTCAAAAAATTTCCTATTTTGCTGTTCCAGCCGTAATCGAAGGTCCTCGTAGACGAACGTTTCTAACTAGTCTAAGGAACGATAGTGCCTGCTATATGTGATTAGCTGTCGTGATCTGCTGAATGCGAATAATAATAACTTTTAGCGTAATAATAATGTAACAGATCCATACGGATCGTTACGAGGTGGAACCCACCGTCGCATTGCAATACTTATATCTATGTAAGCAGAACCAATTGATCGCCTCTTAGCGCAAGCGAATATATATACTGAATTCCTCTATATATATCCATCGACTACAAGGCCCTGTTGTCACCTCATATGTAGACCGTATAACTGGCACAAACCAGGAACCACCGTATATACGTAAACCAGTAATTGGAACAACTCGCAAGATCAATACAGTTATATAAGTACATAATTACAACAAATCAGAAATCACCGGGTACATATGTAAATAATTGAAACAGAGCTGAAATCAAGGTATATATGTACGTAATCGGAACAAATTCAACAGCATCATATATATATATAGGTAAACGACACGAGCCCGGAGTAGTTAGGTTCAAGAGTCCCGCCATGTAACCGACTTGCATTTTCAGTATTTCGGCCTGCAGCGCCGACATTTTTTTGATCAAGATGGGTATCGTTAAATCTCGCTGATTAAGATAAGGAATAAAACCTAGAAATTTAGGAAAATTTGGTGTCTAAAATATCGGCTCTGGTCCACAACTCCGGAACCGTTGGGCATTCGAAAATTTCTCACTTAACATTTCTTATAGGGAATTTTACGATCTTTCTAATGAGACCGGTTTCGTGGATATCCGATCCGGATCCGCGGACTTACGGGTAAATAAGTAAATATGTAAGCCAATAAAGCGCAATCAATTAAGTAACTCTACGAATATTGGTCACGAAACCTTCTATATTACCGTTGCAATCCTTGGATCCGAGGCTTTAATTTGAGCCGGACCGGTCCCGCTGTGCCCACTTTTAGGTACCCCCTCCCATGGAAAAACATGAAATAACGCCATGACCGGCGTGTCACCCCTCATTAGATTCCCATTCCCAGACTAACCCAAATATAAACACGCCAGAAAAATGTACCCCGAACCCATGAGAACCGTTTGAAACACCCTACCCTGGGAAAAATTTGGTATGGACCCTCCCTCAAGAGCTCATTTCCCCCTGTGGACCGAATACGGTCCTGTTACACATCATTTTAACAGGACGGACATTATGATTCCGAATCCGGATTTACTTGGGCACTCTGGGCATCTTTAAAGGGCCTATGCCCTTTTCTTTTACCCCTGCCCTCGCTTCTTTCTTTTGTTTACACAAGCCGTGTCGTCTAACCCCAATCCCCGGTGTATAAGTATATAGAATAACATTTAGGTGTGTATATAATGTATATATGTATCGTTTAGATTTAATATAAAAATGTAGTCGTTGGGGCAGAAGTACACCAATTTTATACGTCGCTCGGCGTCTGAATAACGCTCTTACTGGTACACGTTTGAAACGTTTATAAAATTTATAAAACAGTTTTAGCTTAATGCCACTGCAATAATTCCTTATAACGTTTCTGATACAAATTGAGGCCCGCTTGTAGGGATTTAATAGTAAGAGCTCTGAAAACTTCTTATCAGTAAATAATTGAGCTTTATATTAATTTAATATGAAATTTGTAGGTTCCTGTGGTGCCCGGCTGTAAGCGGAGGTCAGTTTAATTCCACACGCGCTTGGACAAACATTAATGTAATGAAAAGTTAATACGAAGTTTAAAGTTTTATATATATGTATATATATATGGACATAAGTATTAGCCGCATACTTTTAATATTAACTAAATAATTTAGTTAAGCAAAGGAATTAGTTAATATTGGTTTTATATAAAAGTATGGTGGCGTTTATATAAAATTTCGTTTCTTATCAGTAGCATCGGGACGCTGCTTCTATGCTTCTTGTCAAGTAATATTAACGGTTTATTGAACTAGCTGGGATGCCTCCTGTACCGTTTCGTCTTGGACTAACGCTGATTGTTATAATTATACTATAACGTTTATTTAAGTTTAAATTTAGAAATTGATGGAAGTCCGTGTAAAGCCCTATAGCTTATAGTTAGTTTATAATAGAGTTTGCCGGGAGTTTATTAAAGTTTTATATTAACTTTGAGGTCGTAAATCATTATATATTACATTAAATTTAATATAAAATTGGTTCAAATATGATTGGAATTCGTTCCGATAACAGTATTGACTTAAAAGATTTAAATTGGGGTCAAATCGACCCAAAAGTGCTGAATAAGCACTTTAAAGGTTTAAAATTTAAACTTTCAAAAATTTGAAATCCGAGTATAAAAGCAGAGTTGCAACTACACTGCAGAGTTCAGTGTGGCTTCGACAGCGCAGAGTTCGGTCGTTTTGCAGACCGGCTCTGGCGCTCATTATTTCATGTCGCTTAAACTTTTACTCAGCTTTCTTTGTGTTGGTGGCTTCCTCGTTTTGGTCGTGCGGATGGACGAGCGATGGACGACGACGTAGAGGATTCGACTCTGTAAGTAAGGGTGATCCCTGAGGTTTAGCGTAGCGATGTAGTACCCGTGAAGCTTGCTAGGTTAAGTTTGTAGAAGTAACTGAGCTATGACAAGCGAGAGTGTTTGTCAATTAGAAGTAATGCTAAGCCTCCTTGGACTACCTGTCCATACTTGGTTTTACATGATAGGCCTGCCCTCCCTCGCCGGCCCGTAGCCGTGTTTAGAAAGTCGTCTGATTCAATGGAAAAGTCGAAGTCGCACTGGACCTCCCTCGGTCATTGAGATAGGACACAAATCGAACGCGACACTCGCGTTTAGACTTACTTTACATGATTCCTTGAGTCGAGTTAGGACGTAGGAAAAATTTTCTTTGAGCTGACCGAGGTTAAATAAACTTTTGGTTGAAGATTAGTTGGAGAACTCCGAATCGTCCATGGTCACACAAGTTTATTTGGTATTTATCAAGGCTTGTTTCCAAGGTTTTATAGGTTTTATGGTTTCTTTGGACGTAACTTCGTCCATTTGTTATTGTCGCTCTGTCAGTAGGGATTCATTAGTATTTTGGAGCAATTTACTTTAGGAACCCAATCAAGTTTCGGTCATAAGGCACTAGTGCTATAGGCAATGCCCGCATGCTAAAATTTTGTATCGAACCACAGACAGACATACGTACACAATGTCCCGTGAGCGAGACGGCTCACCCAAGTAGAAAAGTTGATATAACTCGAGAACTACCCCAGGGATTTGATCAAAATTTTACCCGGATCTTGAGAAAGATCCGAGCTATTATTTTGAAACTTAAAACGTTCAAATATCGCGTCGGAAACACAAACCCGACGAACCTGAAGGGCTAGCCCCCGCCAAAATCGGAAAAGGTAAATATTTCAAGACTTACTAAATTTACTAATTACTAATTTTGTACTTACTAAATTACTAACTACTTCTAATTTTGTTAAAACTTGGGCAGTTTCTTCGTAGTAATGTCCACTAGTGAACGTGACTTCAAAACCTATCGATTTCGCGTCAGAAATACAAACCCCACGGCCTCGAAGAGGCCTGGCCCCACTGAAAAATGCGAAATTAAAATATTTTAAGATTTCCTCTAGGAATTTTGTTGAAACGCACGCTGTTTCTTCGTAGCGATGTCCGCTACCGGACACCATCATAAAACCCAGTACTAGCAACACGGAATCCCAAACCAGACGGCCCGATAGGGGTCCGCTCCCACCTAAAATTTGAAATGTTTATAAGTTAAAGTTCTCTCCAAGAATCTCGATGATTTTTTGCAGTACAAATAGAGGTCCGTTAGGCCTTCCACCTTCCATTTGAGATAGTAAGCCCGGCAAAGCCGTGGCTCATTGAAAAACTATGAAAATTATGGACCCGGGCAGAGCAAAATCCGCCCAGGGTCGACACAACTTTCACAGAGTTCCCTGCCTTATGCAGTTTTGTATACAGTTTTATAGATAGGTTTTAGTTTGCCTTTACACACATTTTCCAAGCTGTTAGTTTTACAGTTTAGTTGTACTTTCGTCCTTTTGAGCATAGTCATCAGTGCAGCTCGACTGCATCGCAGTCGCGAGACTGCTATACGCTGCCACCGTAGTAGCAGTATCAAATTTACCAAAGTTGGTAAATTTTTTAGTAGTGGTAAAATTTTTGAGTGACAAAATTGACGATTTCGCTAGGCGCCATGTCGGGTCTGTCGGGTCTCGGCCCGATCGGCCAGTTTTTGTGAGGACCGTTGACCTGGTCCTAGAAAATCAATACGCAAGGTCAAGCTCAGCCGCCGTGTGAAATTTAGTAGAGAAAGGCTGGCAGAATAAAAAGTTATTGGAAATTCAAGGTCTGCCCCAGTCCCAATCGAATTGTACCCAGAAATTTGGGTCGAGGATCATGAACCGAGCAACTTAAAGACTCAAACCGAGCGCATTCTAGTGAATAAAACTGTTACGGTTGTCCCGACAACCGGGGCCTCCGCAAATTTGTGGGTACTTACATATAATGTTAACCACTGCCCCATGCCCCAAAGTTGACATGGTAAAATTCGTACACTGTAAACGAGTAATAGCTCTCCCGCAAAAAGGGGTAGTAAATCAATTATGTAACAAAATTAATAGGAAACCAATTAGGGAGAATCGGTTTATTAGCCCATTGTAGTACGATTCTTTTGGTCCGAAATCGACCGTTACAAATTAATGTACAGTGTATCTGGGAATCACTAGACCTGCATCCCGTGGTGGAGCAGCTCTTTCGACCGAGTTATCAACAATAATTTTAGTGTGAGTTTCGTAGTCGCAAGTTCCGAAAAGTTAGAAAGTTCAGTCCCAACCACAGTCTACCGGGACCCTTAAGCCGTTTGAGAGATAAGACCGCTCGAGTATTTTTAACAGTGTTATAGCTCATGTTAGTGGACTCGAAATGTCCATCCTTGGCAGTTATTTAGGTCATGGATTAGCTGCAAATTTTAAGGTCAAATCTTACCGCGTTACCACCGTGTTTGTGAAGCGATCGCACAGGAGGCAAGATCCAAAATTAACCAGTACCTTTGCACCTGCTACTGAAAATTTCATGGTCACTTTGAGTTTGCATGTATCTACGCAAGTAGGAAGAAGATTTGAGACCATAACTTTGTCGCGACATAGGAAAATTCATGAGTCGTACCAAGAAACGCCTCCCGAACTTGCTGTTTTACGTATAATTTCTCGTCTGTAATGATGCTTTGCCATTTATATATGTATAAAGCCCAATCGCTACTTTTAACTACTTACCAGTGCTTATTGATCATGTGCCATAGTCTCGTGATTAGAATGAGCAAGATGCAGTCTCGCGAACGTCGCATTGTACGCTCTACCCCGCATACCTTTTTTTAGTTTCAGCCTTTCGCTTACCTGAACCTATTGTTTGTCGGAGTACCCTCCCTTCATATTAGCAATCGTAGTTCCGAGCAGGTAGTTGGTTTAATGGCGCCTCTTCTTATCGATAACTAACTGTGTTGCTTGCCGGTCCTGACTTTTGAGTTGACCCACTGTCTTTTTTTGAGTAAGGTAAGCGCAGCTGTCATTGGAAAAGGCTTTACAGTATATGCCGTGTTTTGACTCAGCTGTGAGAGTTCAGTGAAAAAGGTGATGACTCCGCAACCCTTCCCAATTGTTGCTATGCTCATTTTCTTGTTAGCGTACCGTATCCGCGACATAATGCTTACTGTATTCGCCCGTACAATACGTATCTGTCTATATACCCATAAATTTGGGACTCGTCAATACATGCTCAGGTTAAACTCAAGTTGTTCAAGTGTTTTGCTGACCCGTAGTAGCGATAGGTATTCAAAGGGGTTTGAAATCCGTCACCCCAATCGACGACCCACGTTCAGGTTTGACACGCGCATCGAAGAAGCAAACCTTAGCGTGGCTCGCCGATGACAAATAAGGGTGTTAATTATGTTATAGTGTAAATACGGCTCATGCGACTCATAAGGAAAGAATTTTGAAATTCACGCGGAGCACCCAGAATAGGAAACTTAGACGCACGAACCCGACGTTAAACGTCTAGGGATTTGTCGGACCCTAGTGGGGGCCACTGGCTAAATTAAATAAA
The DNA here is from genome assembly GCA_030248225.1 of Trileptium ribeirensis. NCBI lineage: Eukaryota > Metazoa > Nematoda > Enoplea > Enoplida > Thoracostomopsidae > Trileptium > Trileptium ribeirensis. The sequence goes on along the minus strand of JASANE010002509.1, from coordinate 55,224 downwards.
TTATCCGTTTCGAGAAAGTCAGAATCAACTTCGATTGAACCCAAATACCTAGAATTTTACACTTCCCGGGTTAAACGTGGATAGGTAATAGCGGTTTGGTCTCTTTAGCCTGTGAGCAGGTGACGGAGCCAACCTCCCTGGGGACCTCAAAAGTAGTACCTCGTAGACTACGTGCGCAAACCGTCCGGCAGGATCAGAACACATCCTGTGAAGCGCTCCTGTGGCTTGCTAAGCTCCGTAATTTCTTGGGCCTGACCTGAATAAAAGAAAATTTACCCAATAGGTCCGCCCTTGAAGTCACGATAGCCGGGGTCGTATGGGCATTACGTCTGGGAAGTGCGTAATGCAGCAGCGTCACGTCGATATTATTACAATAATAAAAATTTTAGTCTATAAATAGTACTGGAAACTATTCGAAATGCGTGCGACGAATTTTGCTGTTCTAGAATCTGCCCAATGTAACTTTTAGGGCGAAAGTTAAACGCATTTGTTCTAAATATACTAAGCCTTAGCGTTAGCTAAGGTCCCTATGTGAACCATATGGGTCATTTCACGAAACCATGTCATTTTGGCCGGGGGGCTACATCAGCACTTTTTGGACCATTCCACTAGTCGTTTAGAAGGAAATGAAATGTCGCTGTGAGGTATAGTAATAGGCGGTCCGACGGTCACACTGAGGTATGGTGGACCTCTGTGCCCCTAACATAGAAAAACCACTGGCAGCACGAGCGAGAGACCCACAAACCGGATTGGCCAAATCAAGCCAAAAACACAATGTCCCACTATAAACATTCGCGTATCGCTAGCACGTGATATATACGTGTGTTTTTCATTTACCTGTGATCCTTTGGTATTTGCTAATTTTTCCCCAAATACTTGGGAGTAAGCATCGATACAGAAGCTGACGTCAAGCTTCCTAAAATTTTTTTTTGACCTAGGTCAAATCTGGCAGCTTGCATACGCTGGTAAATAACTTCAAAGTGCACTAGCGCCAGAAATGCTATATAACGATAATCGTAATCAGTACAGGTTTTATTGAAAAAAGAATGTCAGCGTTTGTCCATGTGTTGTTTGATTATGAGGTCGAAGGACTTAAAGTGCCAAAAATGGTGTATACAAAATGTAGCCCTCCCCGATCTTACGAAAATTAAGGTCAAAAATTCCAAATCTAGCATACAGTCTTACCATTGGCCGAATAGAAACATAGTAACGCCCCACTAGAATCGACCCATGTGTTAAAAAATTTTAATGAAAATGTAGCCCCCCTCCTGACTTGTAGCCCCTACCCCCCACCGCCCCGGCCGCATGTATTGTAAACGATACCGAAGGGCGCAAGCACCATATTAGTATATAAGTTTATTATCATTGCACCATGATATGGGGCTGTGCGGCTAACTGGGCAGCTAGATAACCCTTTTTCCTGCCCGCTCATCTGTTGCGCGCATTGTCCTTGGTATCATCCCCTAAATGTGTGCTATTCATCGATCAATTGTGTTTGTTTTACACCAGCAGTGCGTTAAACCAAACCTAGAATCTTTAGAAGTAGCTAAAGTTTCACGCGTTGCTTGTTGTAGCAAGGTGTAGCCCCCACGACCTGAGGTGTTGCCCCCGGACCTCAGGTGTAGCCCCCGACTTAACCTTTCAGGGTGCCAATTTTTACAAGGGTTAAGGATGGGCCTGAAATTTTTGTCAGACATCCTCCACGCATGGTTGGTTTGTGTGCATAAAATGGTATCTGTAGGTGCTGTCTCCGTTGCGCTAGAAAAACTTCTGCGACAGGTTTGTTCTAAATTATTCGATTTTTAAAAGAGCCCTAGTGGCACCAATTTTAGGTCGCAAATCCTCCAAATGGCTTGACGGCGACCATTTTGGTCCGACTTGCATACAAACAGGCCATGGTTCACGTGTCACTGCGTCAACCTACATAATAATGACTGATTTCGGATTACAATTTGAGCCCCAGGGGGACCCGTTGCGACCCCTGTAGCAGGTTTCAGATAGCTCTTTTTGCATAGAGACATCGATATTCGAAAAATTCAGAGTTTTTTTACGTCGGAAGGTTGACCTACAGAGTTTTGTACATTCGAAAACGTTTCATTTTGGCTTAACAAAAGTACATGGTTTCGTGAAATGATTCATATGCTAAACCTAAGCGAAGGGGCTACCGCTGCTGAGCCCCCGCACAAAGCTGTTCTTATATGTGACGATATAACGACCAGTGACAACGGTCGTTATATCGTCACATATAGGTCGTCACCTAAAGGTGATATTATGAGGTCGAGAATTTCGCACAAATTTTCGGTGTTTGTTTGAAGCTGTTCGTTATTCAGGCTGGGACTGTATGTTAAGGCACATTAGTCTATATCAATACGACATTTTGCAAATATTTTTTCTCGCAGCGTTTGTGAAACAATGTATTTTTGATTTTTCAACGTTAGTTATATATATTGACAGGTTGTGTTGCGCAGGCTATATTTCCACGATAGTGCGGATATAAGCAAAATGTAATGGTTAAAACAACGCGTAGCTTCAAGCAAAAATGTTAACCGTGCTGAAATATGTATTTTTAAAATATACATATTCATAAATAATACATATTATGCAACCAAAGCAACGATAAAATGTTTTAAATGCTTGAAAAACACGGAGAAAATGAATTTATAACACCCCAATTCTGTCGTCCAAAAGAAAAAGGTGCAAGTCCAAAAAATTAATTTCGAGAAAAAAGGTTTTTCGTTTATATCTCCCATTATGCTTGAGGTACTATATTGTCAAATTTTGAATTTTTACTACTAAGCAGGGTTGGTAACCTTTTATTATAACGAGAAAACTGAAGTCTGCATCCCTGCCGTTCGTAAGTTGTTGTAAAATAATCAATTAGTATGGACTTACAGTAATATCACCTAGTTTTGAGTCACTCATTTAGGTTTCGAATAATGCAAAATCACAATGCTGCGACAATGCAAGTCCTGGACTTGCAGTATTGGGACAATGCAATTTCACTACGACTGGACTTGCATTAGTTTGTACAAATTTTAAAATGTTATATTTCGTTAAATATATACCCGACTTACACCAATAACTCCTAGGCCATTAAATGCAGAATTTTTTGCTCTGTCTGAATCTATAAAAAACTTAATTTTGAAAATCCTGGACTTGCAGCATTTTTCTTTTGGACGGCAGAATTGACCTGGGGGGTACGGTTTCCCTCCAGGTAAACTGGAGGAATTTCCACAGTTTGGAACTGGGACAGCTCAAAGCTCCAAGTAAACTTTTGGTGCAGTGGAAAGGCCTGGTAACAGTTCCCTTTTGGTGTCACAACTAATCAAGTTTACAATATTGACATGCAAAATAAGGTTTCCACTTATATCGCTGGGGACGAATAATATTTCTATAAGCACAGATTTACTAAACCCACCATTGTTTTGATGTAGAGCGAATGAACTTTTCAGTGTAATTGCATTTTCAGCATAAGCGCATTTAGTATAATCACTATAATCCACTGTATTGCTCAGGTGGCTTCTTAGACGGCTTTCCAGAATAAGGAAAGATCCACCACCGTTTGAACAAATTCGACCGTTATTCACGACATCCCCTCTCTGAAACGTGAATTATTCAATGATCCGTTTCCAGCCCGAGGTTGTTTTGGTCGATAGCGAAATTTCAGTTCTGACAATTTGATAATAAAAGTAGCTTCGGAATGTAATCGGAGCGTGGTAGTAACGGAGCGGAGATTGTGTGTTGCAGGGGTGAAAGATTTTAAATTCAGTCTTTGTGTGATCGGCCATAACTCGAGAACGACTTAACCAATTTTCATGATATTGAGCTCATTCGAACCGACATGTCGATTTTGTGCAGCCACGAACGTATTTTAATTTGATGTCTGGTTCCGGTTTCAGAGGTCAAAATGAAGGTTTTTATCGCAATTTTAGTACCCTTCATGGAAGTAAGGTTATTTTTATCTTAACTTTCGAATTTTTTCCCTGGCTAGTTTTATTTATAGTAAAATGATAAATGCCGATGCCTCTGTTTTGTTTTTCGATTAAGGCTCCGGTTCTGGAGTTAGGTGGTTTGAGATGAGGGGTAAGGCACCCCATGGTTCGTTGACCCAAAATTCGGAAATTTGTTCTGACGTCCTGTTCGGCTGAAAAGTTTCACTTGGGTGTTTTCGGGCATGTTTTCGCCGGTGTTAGTTTTGCTCTGAGACAAATGGTTCCAGTATGGCGCCCTCATGGTTCCTTCACCCAAAATTCCTAATTTTATTTTGATATCCTGGGAGGCTGTTGTGGGGTTTTCGGGAATGCGAAACTCATTACCGGTGTTGGTTTTGTTCTACGACCCATAGTTCTCTGGCTATGCCAGTATGGCACTCTCGTGGTTCCTCAACCAAAAATTCGAAGGTTTTTCTTGTGATAGAACATGTGCGGTATTTGATTTCCACATATGACACATCGACGTAAGCTATTGAGAGCTGATTGGCATTGCACGCAAAAGGCGTAGGTGTACGTATGCTTCACCACGCTCTGAAATCTCGACAGAATTACTAGCTATATGATACAGTCACGCTCAGACATAAAACCAAATTTCTCGCTAATGGTTCGCGGAAAATTAAAAGCTGTTCGATTACTGTTCGCGAAAAATTTGCGTTTATTTCTGAGCGATACTGTGTGATAATACCTTTTACTTCTTAAAATTTGATTTCTAGCTGTTTTTCACTTATGTTGAACGTCGTTTCTGACGGAATAAAAGATTTGCAAAAGTTCCTAATTGGTTTCTATCCATTCTGCGGGGTCGCTAATGGCCCTTAGTTTGCTAAGGCTAATTCAGGTGTCGGGATAATCCTGGCTAAACCTGGTTCAACGAGGGGGGCGCAGAATTTTGCCAGGTGGCGTGAACTGCCCCTGACTTCAACCGGAAGTCGAAATTTAAAAAGTTTCAAAATTTAATATTTTTCATCAAAAAACGCTAAAATTGTTAATAAATAGGCTCAGAAAGGTGCAAAAACGTCTTTATTGAGGTTCAAAGCATCTTTTTAGCTGAAATTGTGAAATTTTTAACTTCGGAAAGGGATTTTTGTAAAAAAACTGTCAGTTTTTTATGTAATCTAGGGGTATTTTATCCGGTGAAAGTCAAGAATTTTGCCAGGGGGACGGGCGCCCGTTTTTTTGTTAGGCGGCGCTGAAAACAGCCAGCCCGTTCACCCACTTTGCAGGAGCCTGAATGTCATTCATATAGCCAAATCGTTTCAAGAGATATTCCCATTTTCGTGCATTTTGGATCTCTTGGGGCACTTTTAAAACCCTTTTTGGACCCTAATCCTTGACCCAAGGGTTATGTTGCGCAATACGCTGTTCTATAAAACCTTAGTTGCTCTACAAAATGAACCTAATCTTGCCAAAATATCTGCTACGATTACTGAGATACAGCTAAGAATGTGTTTGGTCGGACCCTTTTTAACCCGATCCGAGTCTTTCGACCCTATTTTACGACAAGAAAGATATGGAACCCGTTTTCGCGTCTAATAAAGTGTCACAAACCAGGATTTTAAGCTTTCGAATGAGCTATCGCGCCCATGCAAAGTAGGTGTTATGTGAGTTACCAAAAAACCCCCGAGGACACCGTCGAAATTTACCACACTGGCCATTGAGAATTCTTCAATACGGTTGTTTCACTCGCTATTCAAAATTTAACAATAATAGAAATATAATAGCTGAATTTCATGTTGCTTCCAAAGATTTCAATTGAAAACGTGCTTATAGCGTTTGGAGCGAAAATTAATGATGGCTGGGAACGAAAATACAGAATTTTGACAATGCTTAAGACGCGAAGGTCCAGGCTTCGAATTGTGCTCTTGACAAACTATCTGGGCTCTTCAAACTGGGCGTGGGGGCTCTCTTGTTGAAGCCCGCTGCAAAATTTTGGGCTCCTCCAGTTTATCGCATCTTGGGAAAAATTTTATGCTTCCACTGGGTAAAAACACCGCAAAATTAAGATTTGATCAAAATTTGTACTAGAATTCTATCTTGAAGCAAAAATTTCGTAAATTTTGTCAAAGTTTGCTTTAAATTCGCTTTTTATTTTCATCGAAAGCAGCGTTACTAACACGATTTTTAACCGTTTTTTTGGCAAAATTGTGCGCCACCGGTTCGGAACCAGGTTCGTTTCGTTCATGATCCCTGTCAAAACGTTTTAGCGAATGGGAAACCCAGACTATTATACTGTTGGAAAAAGATGAAATCACGCGCAAATTTAGTGCGAATTCAGTGTCCATTTCTTGCTTGTTGCTACGACAGATATCATTTGCTGTTGTTGCATGAGTTTTTCGGCATTACTCATCGGTTTTAAGTCCGTTGATGAGAAACTTAAGCGTTGTCACATTAATAAGACCACTAAAATAAGATTGTAAGTATAGTCGCGGACAAAAGAAGTTATAAAAAACGAACGCCAAACGCAAAAGAACGTTAGACCGTTCGCTTACAAACAAACATAAATGCAAACGAATTTTGGCGTGTTTGCGATCTAATTATTTGCCTTTCTTTATGAACAGGAGTAAACGCTAACGATCGTTGTAACATTATTTGTTTGTGAACAAACGTTGTTACGTTCGTTTTTATGCACTTATTTTTGTCCATGATTGCATGTAATACCACCGCGTCGTCCCTAATTTTCAGAGTCTACCCGGCCCCAAACACCCGATACAGTGTCTATATTTTCAGCCCAAAAGATGCGGAATGAAAACTGTAAAAGGTGAGGTACTTGTGCTGTTTTATACAGTACTCCCCAGAAATGAGTGCTACTCGCTTGAAGTTCGTTCGATGTTTGATAATTTCTAAATTTTGTTCGACACGTGTTCGTAGTTTGTTCGAAAAGTGTTGGAGAATAAATAAATTTTGATCGATTTCTGTTCGATGCTCGTTCATTCGAACGTTGACACTCATTTCTGGCACTGTACATTTATAGCACTTGTATTAAACGAGCATTCAATGTATTACAGCTGATCCTACCATGTTACGGCATTGCGCAAAATTATGTGATGCCCTTAGAGAGAAAATGATATATGAATACGATATTAACTGGGGCATAGCTGGGCCCGAATTTGACCCGACTACCCGAGTCGGCCATGTGACGAGATCAAACCCCATCCAACTCCGGCCTTTAGTAGTATGACAGTAATTATCCATTCAAGTCACGGTTTTTGCTGCAGGTGTGGATCATTCTCCGGCTGAACAGTCACAGCGTAGAATCGATCAACCGGCAACGTCTTCTAATGAAGGTTTTCCACACCGAAAAACTGTGCTGCCACAGCATCATGAACAACCGTGTTCACAACAATCAACAGCTAGCGTCGAGTGTGAACATCCGCAAAATCAGTACAACAATTTTGGACCTTCACAAACGATTAGTAGTGAAAGCGCGTCGCGTTCTTTGGTCGAAAGTTCTTTGCATCTTCCCACACAGCGATTGTCGCCAGGCGGGTCAACTGCTGCACCAGGCGGAGCCGTTGCACCGTCTTCTAAGAATGTGTTTTCTCAATCGCGAAGCAACGTAGCAAATGCGGCAACTACAAATGCTAATACAGCTGTGCTCAGTAGTAGCAGACTGGGTGGTACTGCTGTTTCCGGTTCCGCAGTTGTCACATCTGGAACCATAGCAAATGATCGTATGCCTCCACCAGGCGTACCGCCCTTGATGCCATATGCTGTTCCTCCAGTCCGTTTACCCCCGCCGGTGCCTCACGGTAAATATTAAACACATCAAAACTCCAAAAAGATATAATATACAGTTTTGTGCATTTTAAGAATATTACATATAACCATACGGAATTTTTTTGTTTACGTATAATTCTACATTTCTAGCATTACTTTATTGCTAATTATGCTAGCTAAGAGCGTTGCAGAACCAAAAATGTAAAAAAACTAACACAGCCCATTGCATCGTGGAGTTGTTTTAACAATATCATATACATTTTATTGCGCCGGTTGTGCTGTAGCCCCGTGCGTTTCGCAGATCAATAATGATTTTGTTCATTACTTTTCATTTTTTGTCAGCTGTGATGAAATGTATAGTTTTATATCTTCTATAATTTATTATTATACTTCCATGCTAGGTTTATACACCTTGATCCAATGAATATTAATTTAACAAAAACCAGAAAGTCTTATTTAATTGGTTTCTTCGGTGTCTCGTTTTAGATTATACTTATTTCAGTATGAAGATTTCGCTCATTGTTTGTGGGACGAAACTTATCAGATTGTAGGGTTTTGCTGTATAGTTCTTTTATCTAGGAATCATGCCCCGGCCAAGCTTCGGTCCAATGCCTCCTGGTATGCCGCCTCCGCCAATTGCCATTGGCATATCACCACCTGCGCCTTTGCAGCAGCAGCAACGACAACAACATGGCGTTCCTTCAAGCGGAGCTGCACCTGCTGCTACACCGCGGTCACTAATTCCCCCTTTAATTAATAGCGGCAAGTCGCCGCCAGGTGTTTTCGACGGTAATAGACATCCGCTTCGAGCAGGCGTTACACAGTTTCAAAATAGCTCATCTGGTGCGAACTTTCACAGCTCGAACTTCAATCAAGATAGTGACCAGTGGTCTCGGCAACAAAGTAAGTTTGCTGAGCGACAATACTATTTATATTTCGGATGTTGCATTTATAATATCTTATTTGTTCACTTGCTAGCCTGCCGTCAGGAGTAAAACGATCCAAAATATTGCTCTTTAAACATATTTATCAGTAGTTTTGATCGTACAGCGACAGTGTGCCACATCGTTTTCGTAAAAATTCATCTCAAAAATCAAAATTTTAATCCACAGTTTTGATTTATGCGTGGGTTTACTTTACTTGTTCTTTTGTCAAATTTACGAATTGATTTGCCCAGAAGTTCGCGTTCACATTTTGCTATTGGTATTAGTATTTTTATGAACGCGAGCATGGGCTCTGCGATGTACGAATGAAGTATGTCGTATGCGTACATTTGTCCATTTCGCAGGTTTGTCTTCGTTCATCAAATGACATTGTGAATCAGACAGCAATATTCGCCGTTTATGTGTGTATTTTTGCATACAAGAAAAATGTGACTGGTAATTGCGTATTTACTTGTACGCAGTCAGCACAATGTGTCTCTAATTGTGAAAGAGTGATCGCAAACAGCGCCTGCTCGTTGCTGCATTACAAATCGTATGCCCGTACTTAGGGAAAATCGTTATTTGTTCGCGTTCATTACTTTTACGATCGTGGACTGACTTGACAAAACAACAGCCCAGGTGTACCCACGTAAGCTGGACTACGCATTATGCACTTTTACTTGCGTCTTTTTTGAAGTGGCCTCAATTCGGACTCTCGGGGCTGCTTGAAGCTAAGGTACCTACCCCTACCGAAAATCAATTGTTTTTTGCTCAGTTTTTCGAAAGAAGTTAAAGTTGCTTCTAGTACGTAAGCATTCTTTGAGAAAAGCTTATGCACATAAGTAGGCGAGAAACGTCATAACGACGTAAAAATTGAGTTCGTGCCAGAAATGGCAGCTGCTTGTTTGAAATTTATAGTTTGGTGTTCGAACCATGTTTGAAGGACTTGGTGGGCGTATTCGACGTCTGTGCGATCATTCTTTAATACAAATTTTTAAAAGAACATGCAAATGAAAATCATAACTTTAATAATGAAAACATGTTAATTTTGCTCTAATGGTATCCAATGCATTCGAAACGAATTTCGTAACATTTTGCTTACTTCATCGTTATTGCATTGGAAAGCAAAGCATTATCTGTAGGCATGGAGAGACATAATTTCATCTGGATGCGGACGATGCAATTTCGTCTGGACGCGGACTGGCGCAACTTCGCCCGTTTGCGCCTGTCCTTTGCACGCTTACTTCTGCCCGTGGTTATAGGTTTTTACTGCTTTCAGCGGAATGCTGTATATTATACTTCAAAGGCAGTATTATCTACAAGACTTTACATTCTCTACTACGACAGCGGTATTTGGTTTCTCTAATGTATCAAAATTATACCTGGGGGAATGAGCTGTGGGTTTTCCCAGTTGAACTAGGGGAACATGAAGTACTGTAACCGTCAGAAAACGTCAAAAATGTCTCACATGGCAATAATTATTGATTGCAGCTATGCTTACTAAAAAGCAGATATTTAGTTATTTTTAGCCCCACGGGGAAAATTTGAGGATTTTCAGTCAAAATTGGGAAGAAGTAGCATGTCTTTAACAGATCTGATAGAAGCAATTTTTAGCGGAGAAGGAAAGTACTTTGTGGCTTGAACTGGGGAAGCCAAAATTTACCTGGGGCCATGAACTGGGGTGAACCACGGGGGAGGTCGAAATACCTGGGTGCCCCTCAGGTCTTGGCCTGTCCACAGTGGCGGACACCCCTTTTCAAATCCCCCATGCTCGTGACATTTCCGCGATGTCCGTCCCCCTCGGCCGAAACCCCCTTGTTCAACTAATTCCAAAAATTTTTTTATGCCTCAAAATTTATTTTTTATATGAAATGTATTCAGAACGTAGTGAAACGTTGTGGAGATTGTATGTTGCAGTGTGAAATCTTTTAAATTCTGTCTCTCTCTGTGTTTGTGTGGATCGGCCAAAACTCGTTAACGACTCAACCGATTTTCATGATCTTGGGCCCATTCGAACCGGCATTTACCGTGTATATCCCCAAGCGTTTTTTGATTTGGTGTCTGGTTCCGGGGTCAGGGGTCAAAATGTGGGGTTTTGGCCGCATTTTACCCAATTTTAGTACCCTTCATGAAGCAAGGTTATTTTGTCTTAACTTCCGAATTTTTTTATTTGATTGTTTTATTTCATAGTAAAATAACATATGCCGATGGCTCTTTTTTGTTTTTCGATTAAGGCTCCGGTTCTAGAGTTATGGAGTTTGAGGTATGGTGTCCCAATGGTTCCTCTAAGGCTGGCGCCGAAGAGATAAGCCCGTGTGGTCCGGTAGGTAGTCGGCGCCGATGAGATAAGTCCGTGTGGGTTTGATGATGATTATGCCGGTATGCGCCTGGGACTACCTCCTGTAGGATTTCCGGGATCCCCAGCTCTTTCCAGATGATTGATGTTGATGAAGCTGAAAGTAATGATAATTTTAATTTTCATACCTCCTCTGAGACTGGCCCATTGAGTTGTGTAATGAGAGAGAATATTGGCCACTGCGATGTATTCCGCATAACTGCCGTCAGGGCGGGTGGTAACGCTCGTAGCGATCGGATTCCGGCCACGTCGATGTATCGCGCGATGGCGTTTACGCACGCCTCGACCGGATCCAATATTGTATATAAGTTGTTCAGCTAGTAGTAATTATTAGAGTTAAGGGCCCAGGCGTGGAAGCCAGCAACGATTTTATGGTTCAATCTGCCCAGACTCCATGCGCACTGCCATGTGAGGTATCCATGAAGCCTGTAGAGAAGCGGGATGAACCAGGAATGATGGAGATTGATTCGGCCGAAACCAGAGCTAGTTCGGTAGCGATCAGTCCTAGTTCCGTTCAAGATAATAAGGATTGCATATATGTTGTGAATGTGAGTGGGACGGAAACCTACGTCAGTCGTCCTGTTGTTGAACGTGTGTCATGAGTATCCCCCTTTAGGCGCGCTTGTGAGAATAGTAATGATGTTGATGTTATTGAAGTTTATTTTAAACCGGCGAGTATTATTTTGGGGCAGGAGGTGAATTTCGCGCCCTCACTGACCAGGGATTCTCCAGTCATTGGGTCCTTCCTTGATGCTGACCGGGACAGCCTTCGTCGCCCGTGTCCATGTGGAGGTACTGAACGATTCTCGACCTTTCGGACCGAAGAAGCGGATGTGATCGTTGGGGCTGAAATTACTGCCTGGGGTCCATCCAGACATTGGAGTGAAGTAGATGGGGTGATAGAATTTCACCGATTGAAATACTGTGAGGTACCACATGCGTCCACCGTCGAAGTAGATGAGGTGATAGAATTTGACTCTTCATCCCTCGGTGAGTCTGCACCCACCGTCCTTGGAACGCGAAACGACGGACCCGTTGATGAAGTTAAGGGGAATTGTTGTGTGAATGTTGTATTTGTTGTTGATTCAAATATTGTTGGTGATGATGCAGTGGATGTTGTTCAGGTTGTTGATTCAAATGTCGTTGCTGTGAATGCTGTTGAAACCACTGTTGATATTGGTGATTTTGTGGATGTTGCCGATTTAAACCCGTTGAATTCGCGAGAAGTGAAGAAGTTAGTTGAAGTAAGTGAACATATTGAAATTGCCCAGGAAACTGCGATGATGTCCCGTGCCCATGTGGAGGTAGAGAGCCAGTTGCGTACTGCTCCACCGATGAACCGGACATGATCATTGGGAGTAAATAGAGTTATATATCGACCTGCTTGGGGTCTGTTCAGGCACGGGCCTGTAGCATTGGGTCTTGAGGAGCCGATCGATCTCAGCACAATAATGTTGAGGTTGTAGAATCTAGTGATTTAAGTAAAGCAGTTGATGTTAGTAAAGTTGTTGAAGATAGTAATAAAAATAATATAGGTGACCTCAATGAAGTTATTGAAGATAGTAATGAAAATAATGTAATTGATCTTAGTGAGGTTATTGAAGATAGTAATGAAAATAATGTAGTTGATGTTAGTGAAGTTGTTGAAATAAGTGAACATAGAAATGAAGTTGAAGTAGTTAAGTTAAGTGAGGTTATTAAAGATGAAAAGGTTAGCGAAGTTAATGCTCAGATTGGAGCAGATTTTGAGATCTCAGATACAGAAGATGATGATAGTAATAATAGTGTCGAATCAGATGATGAAAATGAGGACGAGAAAGAAGTTTGGTTATATTGGCAGGATCCCTATAGAGCCTGTTACCGTAGGCAAAACATGCCGCCGCCACACGAGTGGGACTCGACAGGAAAATGGGAATGCCAACGACCAAACAAGAAAAGTGTCAAGCCAGTATGGATGAGTTGGTAGTTGAAAGCAGCATAAACAAGGAATTAAGTCAGAGTGAAGAACCGCTAGTTAGCGAGGAAGTTAGTGAGGATGAAGAATGTGATCAAGAAGTTGCTGATATTATGGAGCGTAGGAAAGATTTAGTGCAAGTGGTGCATCCTATCAAAGGAGTGCCAAGTATGCCTCCGGGTAACTTAGGTGAATCCAATAATGAGGCAAAGGACGTAGAGCCGGGTGACAATCCGAATCTGCTGAACTTGCATTGTAGCTCCGAAATAGAGCCCTCTAGTCAAATATCTTCGGTAGAATTTAACACGTCGCCTGACACGGTCTTGTTAGAAGAACCGAAGTAAATAATAATAATATGGACTTTAGTTGGACACCAAAGACGTTATTATACTATGTGGACGAAGAAAGAACGAAACGATTACACGAACTGGATGACCATTTGCATAAGTTATTTCGAGTGGACTTTGACAATGACGTACCTATTGAACTTGGAACTCTGGAACTAATGACCGACTGGGAACGTAACAGACTGCTTGGACCGGATTACAAGTTCACCATTCCCAGTGAGCAAGTGAAAACGATGAAGTACCGTTATCTACGTATAGAATTTGCTCCATTTCAACCCAATCCTCGAGATCGAGATGAAGACAGATTAGAAAATGCAAAATTTGTAGTACCCAATAAGTGTTTAGGCCTCGGATGGCATTGTTTGCCGCAAGCAAGAATACTCTTTTACAGGCGTACCCTTATCGTGATAGAACAACTGAATACTTTAGCCCGACTATTTGAGATACGTTCGAATGCATGTAGTCAGCCAGAAGTTAACCGGCATGCAACTGCTTTAGCTCATTTATTAGGCATAGCTTCACCGATAGAACACAGAACCACAGGAATTTACTTAAGTATTATAGCTTTAGCCTCTTTGGAATTGGTGGGTAAATGCGTAAGTGGACACACCCTCCGCCAAGTCATGAAGGAAACGTATAAGGCTGAATTAAGTTATCGACCCACTTGTCAGAAATGTGGAGAAAATAATCTTGATCTCTCTAAGCCCTTAATTCTTCTCTAGAGCGAGTGTTACTTTGACGGTTATTACGGAAGATGGAGTTATACCGGGACTTTGTTTACCAGTTGCGCCTTTATCGATTTAGATGGAACTATTTGGCCTCGTTGGTCATACCTCATAGGACTAGGAACACAGTCAACAAGAGTAAGTTATCGCAATAGTAACCTTGAACTAATAAGGTACAACATTTTTATACAAAACGGTTCACTAGCATGATACGACATTTATACAAAACGGTTCACTAATATGCTACGACACTTTGATGCAAAACGGTTCACTAATAAGATACAACATTTTTATGCAAAACTGTCAGGTGCCAACGCTTTCCGATACAATTTTGGGTGCGAAAGTCACGAAACGTTCGTGACAGGGCCGGAACGGCCCTGTTACAAATATAAACGCATTTTAGCAACTTGTCGATGTGGGTTTTTCTTGTTTAATCCCCGAACTTCAACATCTAAAGTCGCATTCATAAATATTATTTAGATAATTCCAAAAATCAACTGAAAATTAACATGAAGCAAAATTGACCAAATGAAGCAAAAATCCTTGCCCTAGTCTATTATTTGATTCGATAGATCCGTTCAGAGAAGTTATTTATTATAAGGAATATCACTGCACGATTACGATCAGGATAATTATTAACACATATTTGGGAGTGATAAATTTACCCGGCACACTAACCCTTCCAGCAAGCTAGCAGAAATTTTGTTAGGACGTTAGTGGCGACCCACGCTGCTAAGTTGGAATTTAATATATGCCCGACCCGCAACCGAAATTGTTAACCGAAAGTCCAGAGAGCGAGACACCCTACTTTGAGTGAAAATTTGCTAAATCTCCAGAATTAACCCAGGAATTTGGTTGAAATTTTACCCGGATCTCGACAACGTAGCGCACAAAACATTCAAATATCGCGTCGGAATCCCAAACCTGACGACCTTGAAAGGGCTTGCCCCCACCGAAACATAAATTTGAAAATATTTTAAGATTCCTTCCAGGAATTTTGTTGAAACTCTCCGCTATTGTGTTGAAACTTAGAGTGTCCGCTACCGGACACCACTCTAAAACCCAACATTATCAAGTCGCAATTACAAACCCGATGGCCTGACAGGGTTCCGCCCCCCACCCAAAACTTTAAATCTTCATAACTCAAAATTCCCTTCAGGAATTTTGATGATTTTATCGTACAAATAGAGTCCCGTTAGGCCTTCCATTTATCGAGTTATCGAGCCCGGCAGAGCCGAAGCCCGTGCAAAAAATTATGAAAAATAGGTACCCGAGCAGAGCAAAAGCCGCTCAGGGTCTGCAGCAGTTCACGGAATTCCTGGCCGTATGTTGTTGTACTTATAGTTTCATCGTAGGTTTTGGTCTTGCTTTTACACACATTTTCCAAGCTTTCAGCTTTATAGCTTAGTTATATTTCTCTCCCTTCTCTGAGTATAGTAACCAGTGCAGCACGAACGCCGTCGGAGATTCGAATCTCCGATATACGGCCGCTGCAATGAAAATATTAAATTTACCAGAGTTGGTAAATTTAACAGCAGTGGCAAATATTTTTGTATGCGAAAGTTGACGATGTCGCTAGCCGCGATATCGGATCTATCGGGTGTCTGCCCGACGGATCAATTTTTGTGAGGACCTTTCACGCGGTCCTAGTAAATCAATAAATAAGGCCGAGCCCAGCCCCTGTGCAAAAATTTCACAGAGAAAGGCTGGCAAATTAGAGAGATCGAAAATTATAGGCTTACCCCAGCTCCTACCGAGTTGGACTCAAAATCTCGGTCGAAAACTAGGAACCCGAACAATCTGAGGATGCAAACAGAGTGAATTTCACATAGTAGTAAATTTGTTACGGTTGTCCCGACAACCGGGGCCGCCACTTACTGTCCCGTTTCGTCAAGTACGAAACGCTAGGGATATTAATTCAATTTTAGTACCAAATAGAGCTCTTTTCGACAGCCGTTTTCAAGTCAAAATAACTTAAGCTTCTGTACTTTTAGGATAGTGCCGATGACCTACGAGGCATCGCCAAGTATAGTTCTAGTTTTAGTCAAATTTATAAGTCCCGGAATACAATCGTAACCCCTGCTCCTATGCCCTGAATTTGGCATGAAATGTGCACAACGATAATGTATAGTCACCCAATTGACAGAAAGTAATTGAACTTATAGTAATGATTGGTTGTGTCGTAAACTAGAGACGCGTCCAAGCTCGTCCTTTGTCACACCTGAGTGCCTTTACGTTATAGCAATAATGAACGAATCGATCTTTGTAGAACAACCTCCGCATTAAGAAATTGAGTTAAGATATCCAATTAGTACATAAAATCAATTACATAAGCCAAGTTTGTTAGACCGTTTGAACCAGTAGAAAATAGGACTGCCCAATAGCAGCTCATTACTTTGGTAGTGGCCTTCTTATACGTTTAAGCGTACCGTTTATTGTCACTCATTAAGGATTGAGCAAGTAGTTAATTCTTAACTAGGAAACCTGTCATAGGATGAATCAATAAAATTATTAACCGTCTGTTGACCCGGATAAGCAAACCGTCAAATTAATACGATCTTTTGGTACAAATTGAACAACCCCAGTCACACACAATGCGCTTGTAAGCCCTTAGATTTGCACCCAGTTTTAGAGCAGTACCTTTTGATAGAATTACCGCCGAACCCCGAGTTATTTTATATGTTTATTGTAGCCGTGGAAGTTGAAGGCCAAAACAACGCCTTCAATCCTTTCGTAAAGTTAGTAGGAGTCCGTTTGGAACTCTGCAGTAAGCTAAATAGGTTTACGAATTACCCCAAACCAAACATTACACAAATCGTCTTGTATTGGGAGGCGAAACACCCTAATTTGCACTTCTGAGTTTAGGTTTTAGAGATTCTTTTCTTTACCTCTCGTAGTACCGCCATACCTTTTTAGTAAGAATATAGAGTATTGTTCCGCCGAGCCAGGAGCGAACGAAGGTCCTAAGTTAACCCCGAGTTACACTCAAAATCGATGATTTATCGCTTTTCCTGCATCATGCTCGATCTAGGGCTTTCTAAAATTATGTAAATTCGGCAGCCAAAACGAAATATTATTTTTCCTGGTGTTGATAAAGTACACTTAAATTACACAACACATAGTAAATCTTAGCAATAAGGTTAGTGCAAATTTTGCAGATGCGAGTTTCGAAAAGTTAGAGAATTTGGTCCCAACCCCAATTTACCGGGACCCATAAACCGCTCGTAGGATAATTTTACCCGGCCTAGTTTAGCATTATTTTAGCTCTTGATTATGGACACGAAAAAGTCCGTTTTTGTAGTTATTTAGTGTCACAGATGAGCCTCAATTTAAGGCCAAATTTTACTGTTTTGTAACCGTGCTTGAGGAATGGTTTTATAGAGAATTAGAACCAAAATTAACCAGTTGTATCTGTGCAACCTGCTGAAAATAAACTGTACGTATGTATGTATGTGAGTAGGAAAAGAACAGTCGTACCATTGTCGCGCTAGAGAAAATTAAGAGTCGTACCGATGATCACCTCCCAGACTTACCGTTATATCGATATGTACCATTACTCGTTTGTTATAATGTGTTGTCGTATGTTAATCCAATCGCTACTTTACCGCATTTACGAATATTCACTTATCATGTACCATAGCCATGATTAGGATGAGCAAGATTGAGACCCGCAATCCCACTTTGTACACTTTGTCCCGTACGCCTCATTTGTGCCCGTTATTTTACCGCCTTTCGCTTACCTGAACCTGTTGTTTTGTCGGAGTACCCTCTAGTAGCAATCGTAGTGCCGAGTGTATAATTAGTTGAATGGCACCTCTCACGATAACTAACCGTTTTACGCTCCGTATTACTTAGCGGCATTTGTTTTCACCCTGACCCGCTTTAAATGAGTAAAGTTAGCGTAGCTGTCATTGAAAAAGGCTTAGCAGTTTACTCCGCAATTTGAATCAGCTGTGAGCGTTCCATGAAAAAGGGGATGACTCCGCAATTTACCCCGTTTGTCACCCTGCTCATTCTCCTAATAGCGTACCTTACTAGTGACATTGTACCTATTGTATTCGCCCGTACAGTATCTTCTGGTCCATATGCGATTTTGACTCATCAATAAATACTCAATCAAACCCAATGTGTCCAAGTGTTTTACTGATCCTAGTAGCGACAGATAGTAGATGGGGTTTGAAATCCGTCACCCCTATCGACGACCCACGTTCAGGTTTGCACGCGCATTGAAGAAGCAAACCTGAGCGTGACTCGCCGATTCCACAATTGTATTAATTATATTACACTGTGTGAGTACGACTCGTGTGATCAATAAGGAAAACTTACCGCAGAATTAAAACTTACGCTGAACACCCAGAATAGGAAACTACACTCGAGTCCGACGTTAAACGTCTAGGGATTTGTCGGATTCTAGTGGGGCCACTGGCTAAATAAATTAACCGTTCGAGAAAGTAGGAAAATGAAGCCCATCCGAATACCTTTTAAACTACACCTCCCAATTAAACGAGGATAGGGAATAGCGGTATGTTCTCTTTGGCCTGAGAGCAGGTGACGGAGCCAACCTCCCTGGGGACCTCAAAGGTAGTACCTCTTACGCTACCTGCGCAACCCGTCCGGCAAGATCAGAACATATCCTGTGAAGCTCTCCTGCGGCTTGCTAAGCTCAGTAATTTCTAGGGCCTCACCCGAATCAAAGAGAAAAATAGAAATTAGAACCCCTAGGTCCGCCCTTGAGGTTACGATAGCCGGGGTAGTATGGGCATTACATTTGTGGAAGTGCGTAATGCAGCAGCGTCACGTCGATCTGATACAAGTGGGGGTCACGCCGTGAGCAAATTTTATCCGTTTAACCACACGCCGTGAGCAAATATTTTTCGTTCAACCCACGCCGTGAGCAAATTTTATTCGTTTAACCCACACGTCGGGAGCAAATTTTGTTTTTGTTGGGAACTCGTCGTTTTGTACCCTAGGATTTATAAAATATTTTGGATAAGTAGCGACCTCTCGCATTCATACAGAGCGACCAAATCGGGACATATATGAGTGTTGTATGAGTAAATAGGTAAAAGTTCAAGTGTCTGGCCAAGGATGATGCCAGTCGGAGTATTTGTGTTTTTATGGATTGGTATTTACATGATATTGTTTTATTGAAATTGTTGTTGTAGTGA
The DNA here is from genome assembly GCA_030248225.1 of Trileptium ribeirensis. Classification (NCBI taxonomy): domain Eukaryota; kingdom Metazoa; phylum Nematoda; class Enoplea; order Enoplida; family Thoracostomopsidae; genus Trileptium; species Trileptium ribeirensis. The sequence goes on along the minus strand of JASANE010002509.1, from coordinate 36,045 downwards.
CGTATTGTTGTGCCCATATGTCTGAACGCTTGCCCTCGTATTGTTGCAATAACTTGACCACGGAAGCAGAGACTCGGTACCAGGGCACATATACAACGGGCACTTCTTCAGGATTCGTATTCACTAAAACACGTACTCAGTTTACTATTTAACTATCATAATATTCATAAGTCAGGATACCCTCACTTGTTGACGTCCGTATTGCTCATTGGAGTGACCTTGATCTAGTTTCGACATAGTGACATTTGGAGCCATTGGTCTTGGACTATTAGCGGACGTCTTGGTATTACTGTTGATAAAAAAGTGGGTTATCGTTCGTTTTGGAACATGGATCAATCGTTATTGAGCGGATTATTGGCTACCGCGGTATTATGTGGGTTATCGGTATTTTTGGAACTACTATCAGTATTTAGCTGAGTTATTGGTAGCTGGAATGTTAAAGTTATAGTCATTACGTATTTGAGTTATTACTCGGTGGAACTATTATAACTAGCTGAGCCAGTGGTTAGATCGGACTAATCGGAATTGGCTAACAGGGTTACGAACTGTGTTGGGCTTCGTCAGTAGTAACTGCGGAAACGTCACGAACTTTCGGTGCATTGGTGGTTGTGCCTCGTTGAATTTCGGTAGTGCACCGTCAAACGTTTCATCGATTCGCACAAGACGCTGCTGGTCCGCCACGTCATCGAAATAAAGAACGCCGAGGAAGAAAAAACCGTTGCCAGTGCCGTTGGAGTGCCGTACTGTGCCTGTCTCGAAAAACGAGTGGAGAAGCCCGTGGAAAAAAGAACGCCGCGATCGTTGGGCTTGGACATTGTAAATTTTGAACACTACCGTTTATAAATTTGATTGTTATAACGTAGTTTTATATTGAATGGTATTGTCTATCGTGTGAATTATCAGTGAACGGTTAAGCAAACTTTTAACGAAATAAGGTTGAGTTTTCGATGGATAGAACCTAAGTTTTGGAGAAGCTAGCAATTACCTGGTAAAATTGCAAAATTTTCACCAGAAAAGATATGATGGTAAAACCGACAGAAATACCCTATGACTGATCTTGGAGAATATGTAGAATCGGATGACAACCTTTTTAATAACCCTGTCTCTGGTAACGACTTCGTATTTGGAGGAAATCATAACCCGCCTCTCCCTGAAGGTAATAGTGGAGATTTAGCGCCTCTCCCTGATTCCTTGAAAGATACTTTAGTGCCCCGCTGCACCATCTTGTTAAACATGCCTCCGCGACGACTATTATACCCCTTCGCGACATGCCGACCTTTGAAGGAAGACCTGGGGGACAGGATTTTGAAGATTGGATACGAAATTTTAATCGATTGTCTAGTGCAAATAATTGGAGTGATGAACAAAAGTTAACATGCATACCCGCACTATTGAGAGGACCTGCTCGAGAGGCCTATGCAGGCCTTACTCCAGCTCAACGACGAACCTTTGACGGTCTGGTTTATAACTTACGTTTCTTATTTTCTTCTTCGCGCCGCCCAGAGAAATCGCTAGCAGGCCTTTGCACTAGGAAGCAAGGTGCAGAGGAAACCGTCGCAATATATGGTTTAGAACTGCAAAAGTTGTGTGACCGGGCATTCCCCGATGTTGTCCCACCACAGAGGGATTCGTTGCTCCGTAAATTCTTTCAGAGAGGATTACGTGTATAATTACGTAGGCAAGTGTTAAACCAAATTCATGAATGTCTCACTTTTCGCGATATGTTAGAGGTTGCTAAGCGATATGAGGATGCGATGGGGGTGTCAGTAATACCGCGCCCTACTAAGGCAGTTAACGCCCTTCTCGAAGAGCCTGGAGAAGGATTGGTCACACAACTTCAATCAGTGTTGGAGGATCACCGCCGTGTCAGTAATACTAATAATGATACGACAAACTGATTACTCGATTGTAATCGATCGCCGGGCAGGAACCCCGCATCAATTGAACGCGCTCGCGCAACCGTACGCAAGCAACCCGCAGCCCGTAGCATCGCACCTGCAGGCGCAGTTAGTAAATTGTTTTCGCTGTGGCCAGAACGGTCACTATGCTCGCTGTTGCCCGACATTGACATACCCTACACCAGAACCAGCATGTGCTGTAGCGCGAAGACAGCAGCCTGTCGATGTATATGTCTCCAGCTATGTGCAGCGTGGAGCCCAACCTAATCGCTCAGGAGGATCGAACGATCTTTGCCGTAGCAATCAATTTAACAATGGTACACGCCGCTCCGATAATAATCGCATGAATGGTCAGCCGAATCGACCATATCAAGGTCCGACCAATAATACGCGAAATTATTCCGATGGTCCTATGAATGGACCAAGGAACGCAGCTAACAATTACCCGCAGCAGAATAACGCATTCCAGCGTCCATATAATGATCGGGTGTCAATGGGACCCGCGTATCCCCTTAACAGACAAGGTGAACGTGATCGTAACCGCTCCGTTTGATGATGCTACGTGTCACACTCGGAGTCGTGAGTCGTTGCACTCTACCGACCATGTTGCCACCGAGGAATTAATGGGAATGGACGAGGATACTTGTGAACGTTAAGGAACATATTACGATTATGAAAGCGAACTTGTGAATATGGTAAATAGTATTAAAGTAGAGAAATGTGCCAAGGAAGAAGTATCTATGATTTGTAGTTATTCGTCCGAAACTGGAAAAGAACCTTCTGGATATAGATTAAATGGTTATAAGGAACCTTTTGCAGGCAGTTTAAATAGTTGTAAGGTAGTTCAAGATGTAGTAAATGAAAGTATGGATGTGGTTAATGAGAGTATAGAAGTAGTAAACGAAAATGTGGATGTAGTCGATAGTTGTAGTACTAGATTCTGTGATAATTTTCCGGTAGCCGGCGCCGAAGAGATAAGTCCGTGTGGTCTGGTAGCCGGCGCCGATGATATAAGTCCGTGTGGGTTTGATGATGATTATGCCGGTATGCGCCTGGGACCACCTCCTGTAGGATTTCCGGGATCCCCAGCTCTTTGGGGATGATTGATGTTGATGAAGCTGAAAGTAATGATAATTTTAATTTTTATTCCTCCTCTGAGACTGGCCCATTGAGTTGTGTAATGAGAGAGAATATTGGCCACTGCGATGTATCCCGCATAACTGCCGTCAGGGCGGGTGGTAACGCTCGTAGCGATCGGATTCCGGCCACGTCGATGTATCGCGCGATGGCGTTTACGCACGCCTCGACCTTATCCAATATTGTATATAAGTTGTTCAGCTAGTAGTAATGGTATTAGAGTTCAGGGCCCAGGCGTGGAAGCCAGCAACGATTTTATGGTTCAATCTGCCCAGACTCCATGCGCTCTGCCTTGTGAGGTATCCATGAAGCCTGTAGAGAAGCGGGATGAACCAGGAATGATGGAGATTGAGTCGGCCGAAACCAGAGCTCAATCGGTAGCGATCAGTCCTAGTTCCGTTCAAGATAATAAGGATTGCATATATGTTGTGAATGTGAGTGGGACGGAAAGCAACGTCAGTCGTCCTGTTGTTGAACGTGATGTGTCATGAGCATCTCCCTTTAGGCGCGCTTGTGAGAATAGTAATGATGTTGATGTTATTGAAGTTTATTTTAAACCGGCGAGTATTATTTTGGGGCAGGAGGTGAATTTCCCGCCCTCATTGACCAGGGATTCTCGTCATTGGGTCCCTCCTTGATGCTGACCGGGACAGCCTTCGTCGTCCGTGTCCATGTGGAGGTACTGAACGATTTTCGACCGTTCGGACCGAAGAAACGGATGTGATCGTTGGGGCTGAAATTACTGCCTGGGTGGGGTCCATCCACACATTGGAGTGAAGTAGATGGGATGATAGAATTTCACCGATTGAAATACTGTGAGGTACCACATGCGTCCACCGTCGAAGTAGATGATGTGATAGAATTTGACTCTTCAACCCTCGGTGAGTCTGCACCCACCGTCTTTGGAGCGCGAAACGACGGACCCGTTGATGAAGTTAAGGGGAATAGTTGTGTGAATGTTGTAGCTGTTGTTGATTCAAATATTGTTGGTGATGACCCCGTGGATGTTGTTGAGGTTGTTGATTCAAATGTCGTTGCTGTGAATGCTGTTGAAACCACTGCTGATATTGGTGGTTTTGTGGATGTTGCCGATTTAAACCCGTTGAATTCGCGAGAAGTGAAGAAGTTAGTTGAAGTAAGTGAACGTATTGAAATTGCCCAGGAAACTGCGATGATCTCCCGTGCCCATGTGGAGGTAGAGAGCCAGTTGCGTACTGCTCCACCGATGAAGCGGACATGATCATTGGGAGTAAATAGAGTTATATATCGACCTGCTTGGGGTCTGTTCAGGCACGGGCCTGTAGCATTGGGTCTTGAGGAGCCGATCGATCTCAGCACACTAATGTCGAGGTTGTAGAATCTAGTGATTTAAGTAAAGCAGTTGATGTTAGTAAAGTTGTTGAAGATAGTAATAAAAATAATGTAGTTGACCTTAGTGAAGTTATTGATGATAGTAATGAAAATAATGTAATTGATCTTAGTGAAGTTATTGAAGATATTATTGAAAATAATGTAGTTGATGTTAGTGAAGTCGTTGAAATAAGTGAAGTTGAAGTAGTTGAGCTAAGTGAGGTTATTAAAGATGAAAAGGTTAGCGAAGTTAATGCTCAGATTGGAGCAGATTTTGAGATCTTAGATATAGAAGATGATGATAGTAATAATAGTGTCGAATCAGATAATGAAAATGAGGACGAGAAAGAAGTTCGGTTATATTGGCAGGCAGGATCCCTATAGAGCCTGTTACCGTAGGTAAAACACGCCGCCGCCACACGAGTGGGACTCGACAGGAAAATGGGAATGCCAAAGACCAAACAAGAAAAGTGTCAAGCTAGTATGGATGAATTGGTAGTTGAAAGCAGTATAAACAAGGAATTAAGTCAGAGTGAAGAAATGCTAGTTAGCGAGGAAATTAGTGAGGATGAAGAATGTGATCAAGAAGTTGCTGAGATTATGAAGCGTAGTAAAGATTTCGTGCAAGTGGTGCATCCTGTCAAAGGAGTGCCAAGTATGCCTCCGGGTAACTTAGGTGAATCCAATAATGAGGCAAGGGATGTAGAGCCGGGTGACAACCCGAATCTGCTGAACTTGCATTGTAGCTCCGAAATAGAGCCCTCTAGTCAAATATCTTCATTAGAATTTAACACGTCGCCTGACACGGTCTTGTTGGAAGAATCCGAAGTTGTAAATAATAATAATATGGACTTTAGTTGAACACCAAAGACGTTATTAGACTATGTGGACGAGTAAAGAACGAAACGATTACACGAACTGGATGAACACTTGCATAAGTTATTTCGAGTGGACTTTGACAATGACGTACCTATTGAACTCGGAACTCTGGAACTAATGACCGACTGGGAACGTAACAGACTGCTTGGACCGGATTACAAGTTCACCATTCCCAGTGAGCAAGTGAAAACGATGAAGTACCGTTATCCACGTATAGAATTTGCTCCATTTCAACCCAATCCTCGAGATCGAGATGAAGACAGATTAGAAAATGCAAAATTTGTAGTACCCAATAAGTGTTTAGGCCTCGGATGGCATTGTTTGCCGCAAGCAAGAATACTCTTTTACAGGCGTACCCTTATCGTGATAGAACAACTGAATACTTTGGCCCGACTATTTGAGATACGTTCGAATGCATGTAGTCAGCCAGAAGTTAACCGGGATGCAACTGCATTAGCTCATTTATTAGGCATAGCTTCACCGATAGAACACAGAACCACAGGAATTTACTTAAGTATTATAGCTTTAGCCTCTTTGGAACTTCTTTTGGAATTGGTGGGTAAATGCGTAAGTGGCCACACCCTCCGCCAAGTCATGAAGGAAACGTATAAGGCTGAATTAAGTTATCGACCCACTTGTCAGAAATGTGGAGAAAATCATCTTGATCTCTCTAAGCCCTTAATTCTTCCCTAGAGCGAATGTTACTTTGACGGATATTACGGAAGATGGAGTTATACCGGGACCTTTTTTACCAGTTGCGCCTTTATCGATTTAAATGGAACTTTTTGGTCTCGCTGGTCATACCTCATAGGACTAGGAACACAGTCAACAAGAGTAAGTTATCGCAATAGTAACCTTGAATTTCATGAGCTAATTATACGAGCTCCTTATCTCTTAGATATTATTTTTCGAAACCAGGACACCGATGGTATCCCAGTAGATGAGTTTGCACAGCACATAATGAAACATACAGAGTTTGAGAACGAATCTCATAGACAAGATCGCCAGAAATTGGTAAAAGCCCAGTTACGTCTACTATGACACCCAGTAACCTCGTTAACGTGCGGATCCCCTATACGAAGCACATCAGTAGAAGACTTCAGATAGCTGACGCGATGGAGAAATACCTAGATCAAACGGACACTGACCCTGAAAGAATGGTGATCGGATTAATGAAGACGCAAGTCTTCCCTGTCAGGATAAAGAAGGATTAGAACCAGTCCCCGAAAAAGCGCAAGACACCAATTACGACTACACCAGCAGTTAGATACAGGACTAGTACCTTAGTCAATGGGATTTGTGGAGTTCTATTGATCATGTGGTTGGGATTGATTTCAACCACTCACGCCGTCTCGACACCGATGAGCGAGAAAATATCCCGTCTAGGAGTAGTAGTAAACTGTCAAGTAGGAGTTGTAGTTAAATCTAAAGGACTAATGATCACATCAGATCAACTTACATAGGTATTTGCCAGTAGTTTTACAGCTGACATTAATACATTGGAGACCAGATCTGAGGGCCCCGTGAAACGAAGCTACCCCTATACAACGCGGATGGCACGTGTTAATCCGATTGTTGTTATTGGAGTAAGTGTGCGACTGATCCGCAGTTGTACAAAACTATGTGAGAATTAGGAACTGAGTTAAGTGATACCTACAATGGAGTTCTAGATATAAGTTATTATTCGAATCTTATGCGCTTATTTTGTGATAATAACCTACATTTCTGTCTTGATGACCCTAAGAGAAGCAAGTGTTTCGTTACGCTTATTGCAGCTGCCGCTGGAGCAGTATCAGGATTTTTACGAATGGGAATGTCCATTTCCAATGACATTCATATACGCAATATGGGAAAACAAATGCACGCCATAAGATCTTACATGAGCAATGCTTTGGAAGCCACCCTACGTAATACGAAAGAGAATAAGAAACTAACCCAGGCTAACGAAGATTCATATGCATTCTTGCACCATAGCATGCAGGAAGTAGTTGATATGGTAGCACAAATTAGATGCTCACAATATAAAGCAGTAATGCAAGTGAATCAGATGTTGCTTACCCATACAGTTCGTGCTAACATTCGACCGTCAGTCCAACCTATAATCCAATGTATGTTGAGTGGAGAATTAACGCCGACCGTAGTACATGACCTCATGGTAAGACGCTATTTGAAATCGATCCAAGAATTTCCCAGTCCATCTTAGCCCGCGAACCTAATTTACCGTACCAATGTTGCCGAGTTTTACCTGTTACTGTTAATGTTGACCTGAATACTTTTCGATTTGGATTTATTTTGCAATTACCCTTGCCCTCTACGAATGATGTAAGACCGTATTTTCGCATATATAATACTGGGTGGAATGCACCCGCTACTCGAACGCATGTAAAATTACGGCTACCAGAGTACGCATCACCCGTATCTTCATCGCGCTTTGAAGTATTGAATTTAGCCGCTTGTAAACGCCGCCCACGCATTGCATTTTGCGAACCACACGCGCTTGTAACTGATCAACGCATACATTGCCTCGACTGTATTATCTCTTTGGACCTTGTCTCTGAGTATACCAAATCAAAATGTAAAAACCGTTCTTTAATCGGATCACTTGACAATAGTACCTATGTCTACACTACTATGCAAGGAGCTCTGCTCTGTACTTCGGATGAGAAACTTGTAATCACTGACAAACGACATTTCGCACATATTACACAAGACAAAGCAGAATAGTACTGACCATGGAGTTTGGATGCCGCATGGCAATTACACACTGTTAGTTGTAGGATCACTTATGCTAACATGTTACAACCTGAGGAATGGATGGTTGGGATTGGCCCTAACATTACCTTAGACCAATTGTCTAGTACCAAGCCAAAACCCCTTACATGGATCTCTTTAGAAAACGTTAAAGCCATTATCCTGCAAGTCGCTCAGATAGCCAAAGACCAGCACACAAAGTTATAGCCCTTCCTGCAGTCGAGTATACCGGACTCTCACCATACGCAATAATCATTATAGTAAAAGGCATCATTGTACTAGGATATAGCCTCTGTAAGTGTAAACTACCTCCTCGATGTATCCGCTGTCTACCCCAATGGTTCCCTGGTAGAAGCCGAGTGGATAAGCGCCCGGTTGACCTAACACCGACCACCCGATGGACGATGTCTTCACCCAAAGCATCCACCACTTCCTATACCGACGAAGCACATGCTATGACGCCTACTCAGAAAGCCGAAAGTACCGCCTCTTTACCGTCTCCTGATAGAACTCGTAGAACCACTCGAACCCCGCGTCGTTATACACGGAAACACCTTACTCGAAGTGCCCTTTCCGATAAAGGAATGGTATTTATCGACGATGGAGAGTTATTCGCCAACCCCACCCGTCGACTACGTAGTTAGGTCTCGTTCTGGTATCGTAACCAAACGATTCAATGCTATTAAAGCTAGTAACACACCGTTTATTATCAATACCACTATGCTAGGAACACCCGTAAATACCCTGATTGACACTGGAGCAGACGTCTCCATTTTTTCCCAAGCTACTGCAGCTCGACTGGGATTAGTATCCTGCGAATCTACCAATACGAGTATTGTTTCCGCCACACAACAAGAACTTTCCATCAGTATTGTAGTTAAAGTACCCATTACTATAGGAACTCTTACCGTACCTTGTGAATTCTAAGTTACTAACGACACCCTGTATTTTAGGAACTGATTTTATGGCCTTTTTACCACATGTTGCCATAAACTTTAAAGACCGTTGTCTGGACCTATCAAACGGTTGGGAAAAGTGCTCCGTGTCTTTTGCCGACCAAGCAGATTATCATCCACCCGTGATTAATGTCGCAAGTCGACAATATGTTCAAGTTCGCCATAACACTGAATTATTTATCAATGCAATATCTGAAATTGCACAACCTCCTATAGGTCAAAGCACTATTTGTACCAGACCCATGAATCCTTGATTTAGCAATCGCTTACGCCTTGGTTCTAACCGGACAGCGATTAATCCCCGTAGACGTCATGAATTTCGGAAACCAATTCATGCAGGACAGACAATTGGACATATTGAAATCCTTGATAACTCTGCAGTTGAACTCTTGTACGACCAAAATAATAGCCTACTAAATTTGGGACCGCCCAAAGGTGTTAAGTAATGTAATAATATAGGACTAACAACCGATAATGTCGTACAAATTATAAATGAACAAAAGAAAGCGATCGACATCGAACGTTGGATCCAAATCCTTAGCGAGATTAACTTCTCTAATACTTCTATGACCCCTTTTCAGTTGAAACAACTCAAAACAGTTATTTCGGAGAATTCCGACGTCTTCAGCACCCATCCTTTTGATTTAGGCCGATGTGGCATACATCAACATAAAATTAACACTGGAAATGCCAGACCGATTAAGCAAGTTCCGTATCATCTTGAGAACCCCTCCGAGAAGAATTAAATAACATGGTTGAAGCCGGACTAATAACACCCTCCGATTCCCCTTGGTGATCGCCCATTGCATACGTAACCAAGAGTGACGGAACATTACGCCTGTGTGTAGACTTTCGTAAGTTGAACCTAATTGCCGAAAGAGATGTATACCCATTACCCCGTATTGACGATATTTTAGGGTGTCTTCGAGACACTAAATTTATGTCCAGTTTAGACTTGAACAAAGGATTTTGGCAACTTGAACTTGATCCCGAAACAAAAGAGAAGACCTCTTTCGTTACCGTTCATGGACAATACGAGTATAATGTTCTTCCCTTTGGTCTTAACTCTTCCCCCGGAGCTTTTCAAAGATGTATGTCAATAGTACTCAAAGGACTAGAATGGGAACGATGTTTGATTTGATATACATCGACAATATTTTGATCTTCTCCCCTGGCTTAGATAGACATCTAGTAGACTTGGTCACTGTATCGGACCGATTTCGAAAAGCCAATCTCAAGCTAAAGCCATCAAAATGTCAATTTGGACAGAATTAACGTAAGTATCTAGGACATATTATAAGTTCTGATGGAGTAAGGCCTGACCCTGAAAAGACCGTTGCTATAGATAATTATAAACGCCCTGAAACCCTGAAACAACTCCAAAGTTTTCTAGGTCTCGTTGGATATTACCACAAATTTATACCCCATTACTCAGATTTTTGCGAACCCCTGAATTGTCTTCGCCGAAAAGATCTCGAATTCAAATGGACACCCCAGTGTGAAGAAGCTTTTAACAAACTACGAAAAGCCCTAGTAGAAGAACCTCTGCTAATTTACCCTGATTCTACTAAACCTGTGGACAAATCTTACAGACAGATGCCTTAGGAGCTGTCTTGTCCCATAAAACCGATAAAGGAATACAACCCAGTAAATCCTTGGTGGATTATCAACGTAGATACCCCGCTATTGAAACAGAAGCCCTGGCCCCTGCATTTTAGACATTACCTATTAGGACATAAATTCCATGTGGAAACCGACCATAAGCCACTTAAGGCACTTTTTGATTGGCTTCAGCGAAACTCGCGTTTGGCCCAATGGAGAAATGAGCTATTAAGGGAATTTGGTGGTTTGGACATTACCTACCTGCCTGGAAAGGCCAATGCAAACGCTGATGGTCTCTATCGAGACCCACGACGTGATGTAGAATCCCATCATCTTCAGATAATGAGGAGGACGAAGAAGAAGAATACCCTAAGAGTGGCAATGTTGTCACGCAGAAGAGGTTCTAGACGCAAAAGACAGGATAAAACTCCGGAACAGAGAACAGCGAACGATGCGTTCGTTAAACAGACTCGTAAAAATTTGCAACAGATGCTGCCTAATGCAGAAATACCTAAACTCACAGAGGAACTGCGTAGAAAAATACTCGACACTTATGGTGAACCCGACCCAGCTAATAATCCTAAAGACTATGTCATTATAGGCTCAGGAGTTATACCCTGAACCAGATCTTAGCGAACAAAACCCTGGTCCCTCAAATGCACCGGATCCTCCTCAAGAGGATTCACCACCCCTGGTAAGCCAACCCCAAACAACACCTGAGAAGCAACCTTTCGTTGCCTTAATTAAGGTAGGATACGCTTGTGAAAGCCCTATGGTCCTGTTGAAATCTGAACAAGTGAAAAACACTGGAGAAGGTTTATACTTACCCCAATTTAGCCAAGAGTCAGATAAGAACTAAGTAACGATTATTCCTCGATTACAACAAGACGACAAGTTTAGTCCTATTCGAACATATTTACAGAAAGGAACTCTTCCTGAAGAACCAAAAAATGCCGTCACACACACTCAAGTTAGAATTACACCATTACCGTATCTGCCCTACAACGCAAATCTTATACTTGCACCCAATTTTACCAAATGATCATCGCCCAAAACTTTGTGTTCCCCGTCGAGTTGTCCAACATACCTTGAAGCATGAGCACGATACACTATTTGGAGGACACCCAGGCCGTGATAGACTTTGAGTAAACTGAAGCAATTTTACTATTGGGAATATATGAGTAAACATGTTGAAGATGATGTGAACAGATGCGAAACCTGCCAAAAGTGTCGTAACTTACCTCAGAATTTCCGAGCTGCGCTAGGCGACTTACCTCAAGCTAGCGCCCGTACGTACGCTGTACGTTGACATCCTTGATAGTCGAGGTTTAATCCCGTACTACAAATAAATACGTACTTGCTTTTACTGATCAATTTACCAAGTTTGTTATCGCCGTCGCCATCCGCAACCACACAGCTCGCACTGTAGCTCAAGTATTTATCAAAGAAGTTGTCTGCAGACATGGCACACATGCTGAATTTTTATTCGATCAAGGTCGATGTTTCATTTCCGACCACATGCAAGTCCTATGTGCTGAACTGCGTACCGTCAAGCGTGAAACGCTAAATTATAACCCAAAAGCCAATGGCTAAATAGAAATATTTAATCGCAGCTTACTTTTCCTGTTACGAGCAGCCCTACCGTCTGATGACCATACAACCTGGGATGTACTTTTACCCTATTGCATATATAATGTCTTATAACTCATCTGTGCATACAACCACCCGATATCCTCCGTTTCTGTTGATGTACGGATATTACCACAGAGTCCCAGGAGATATCTCCTCACCAGCTGACTGGGAGAAATGCCCCGGAGCTGAAGCCTATCGTACCAATGTCCAAAGATGGCATGCCACAATCAGAGAAAATGCATACCGTTCGATGCAAGCCGCCCGTGAATACCGTAAGCAATATTATAACCGGAAAACTAAAATTCCTCCGTATAAAGTTAGAGATGAAGTGTGGGTATATCGATACCACACAACCCCTGGTTTGTCGCTTAAACTTGAACAAAGATGGTGTGGACCGTACCAAATATTAAAGGTCATACCGCCGCTTCTCCAATTACGCCTTACAGCGCAAAGTCATGCGAAAAGGCATCTTGTGCATTTTAATCGTACTAAACCTTGTTACCGCCCACTTTGTACTTTCCTAGGTACGGAAGATCCTTTAGAGGAAGTACTTGATGAACAATTACAAACCCCATTGGAACATCCTACTGAAACGATCAACGCCGATCGTCTGTTTATTCGCGAAGTTCAAGCCGCGGACACTGAATCAATCGCTGAAATGCGAATAGCATTTGCTCCTGAATATTCCCGCAAACAAGCGGAGGAAACCGAACCTGCGGATGACGATGGGCCCGCAGAGAATTTAACCCAAACACAAGCTGATATTCTACTAGCCGCCATGAATACTAAAGTGCTTAACCGATTACCTATTGCTGGCCCTAATCGGACGCCCAGATATGATTGGCCCTGAATTTCCCAAGAACTTATTACTCGAAACGCATCTCAATTACCTTATGCACCAGATAATTACACTCTATCTTTACCTGAATATGGCGAGCATACAGTACCTATCACGCGGAAAGAATACCGCCGAACCGCTGAACTATTAATTAATTTCGAAGGATTCGATGCGTTTGGAAAGCCGATCCTTACGCCCGAATTTACTTTACCCGCTGAGGAGGAACAATTCCCTCACCGGACGCCCCCGTATTCAACTAGCCCGTGTAACCGCTGTGATTTGGAATTAGCTGCCACTTGGGCACCAAGGCCCGATTATCCCGCTGGCGTACACCCCGAAAAGATTAGGAATTCACCTGAATCGAGTGAGCGTCTGCCTATGGCCACTCTTCCAATCCGAGGATATACCGCATTTGCTACTATCCCTGAATAGGATGCTCCAGTAGCCGCGCTATCCCAATACAAGTACCGTGAAGAACCCATACAGCCCAAGCCTTTTCCTGGAATACCAGAAGGCGAACCAATTCCTCTATATTGTGCACCATCCCCTGATGATTCCCTATACCAGAACCATTCCAGTAAAGCTTCAATGGATTATGAACCGAATGTATTTGCAACTGAACCCCGTTCATTTAGTCGACTCCTCTAGCCGGATGATTTATCTCCCGTGAGACCTACACCATTTTCCCCACTATTTAGAGATGATCACGTTGGACCTTACCATCTTCGATCCCGTAACACCCAACCTGAACCACCCACTAAACCACCCAGACGAACAGAAACAACACGCACAAGAGACTCTCCCACCCAGAAACAGCATTTATAGGAAGATATTCTAGGAGAAAGATAGCTAGAGAAGTCGTACGAGACTTCTTGGCTGAGGAAGAGGAACGAAGACGTAGAGCATTAGAAAGAACTGAAACAAGCTCTCAAGCTGCAACTGAACTATTGGAACACTTTCCAGAAAGCACAACACCTGTACCAGGAATCGCACACGAACAAGTACAACCATTTATGGAGGAGCACTATCACTAGGCCTCGTCGAGGCCGACCTCCAAAGCAAACAGTAGTAATTGAAAGCGCATCAGATAAATCAGAACCTGAAATAAATAGAATTAGACCAGGAATTGCTCGAATACTCAGTGATGACGAACCTACCCCAACCGCTTCGCCGCAACGTAGCCCTACGCGCAGGCCAGAACCTGCATCGCAACGTGGTGTACACATAAACCCGCGCACTATTAATAATGTCAAGCAAGCAATCGCTAGTGCTGCCGTGCCTAGGCATACGCAAACCGCAACTAACGTTACTTGGACCAGAGCTGGATCGTCAATGACACCAAAAATGGGAACTAATGCTTATAGCTTAAGTAAACCGATCATGTCACAAAAAGATGATGTCAACCGAAAAAACCCAATACCTGTAACTAGAAGAAGTGAGCCTATCCGAAGGAGGATACGAAAACCAACCGCCGCGAAATGCCGTATAGACAAGTTCATGACCGCAGTTGTCAGCCACCTGATACAATTCCGACCGCTGAAGCCTCTCGTAGGAGGACGCAACGACCTAGTGATGACCGTGATGGTCGAACCCGACCACCGACACAAGTCGATACTTCCAACAGAAGTAGCCGAACGTTCTATTCGCCCTATTTAGACATTATTTACTTACCTGATGTAGAACATACTATTCAACACCACCCCTAAAAAATTCCGAATTACCCATGGGGACGTAGACCGCTACGGCCTGAAGACTTTGGACTTCAAGCCGTTCGAACACCTCGACCACCTCCCCGTCGAGGACGACAATAGCCGTCCTGACATCATTTAACAATTATTAATCCTGTTACTAACCTCGAGCTCCGACCCAAATCCGCCGTGAAGAACCGCCAGTAACGACGAAGTATTTAAATTCTAGATGAGTTACCTCAAAGGACCCAAGCGATACACTGACGTCAACAAATCGCAAGAAAATCCCGTTCCTGTGCCGTACTACTTCATCGACTATTCGAAGCCGACCGAAATCTTTCTTTCAAAAGGGACTCGATGGCCTAAGTTGTTGAACATGGCCGCCCTTGATGAAATGAATCAACATTACCCCATCGAATACAATTCTACGGAACAATGATACCAATTACTCGTCACTTACCTTTTCAACGAGGATCAAGCTCGACGAGACATCGAAGATCTTAGATGGGGAGCTCGAGATATCAAATCCATTGCCCGAAGAAACAAACAACATTTTTTGGATGAGTTAAACACTCAACTTCTTCGCCCCGTCTTGCCTCGTCTAATGCTAACCGTATTATTGCGCAAGTTCAGTTTGCCCGTTTTAAGGAATACCCTGTTATCCACAGGAGATGCCCAGCTTCTGGAAGCTAATCCTACCGATAGCTTCTGGAGTGTCGGCGTTGACATCATGATTTTCGAATGGGCCGTCGCCCACGGAACTGTCATAATGTAGTCGAAGACCTAAATAATCCTGTCCACAGTGTAATGGCCAACATTTTTCCGAACACCAATAATCTTGTCCACAGTGTAATGGCCAACATTTTTCCGAACACCAATAATCTTGTCCACAGTATAATGGTCAATATTTTTGGCGAATTCTCCAATAATCCTGTCCATAGCACAATGGTCAACATTTTCGAGTTTGATCGCGAATGTCTTCCCATCTGGAATACCCACCAGGAATAACCCAATCGGGTACGAAACCCACTGTAGCATCGGAACAGGTACATAAATGGGCTTAGAATCAATCTATAACCCCTATGCGTAAGTAAAGATCTAAGCCGAATTCCCCCGTATATACGCACCGACAGTAAAGCTCCGCCGTCACCATCTTGAGAACCGTATATATATACATATATAGTACGGATCATGAATCGTTACGTCCGTCAATCTCGCTACGAGCTAAAGATTTTCGTCATATCTCGGCCCACACCGCCGACAGTTTTTCGTGATCAAACAGAATATCGTAATTAACGTTGTATGAATGTCGAATTAACGAAAAATATTGCTGTATATACGTAATTATCGATAGTAGGGCCATAAATGGTCGTTGGCTTATTTAGATCGCACATATATACGCATATTACCATTGTTTTGATGTACTTTGTTTGATGGCCATAAAGGCATATACTATGTAATTGATTCATGTTGTCAGGATCGTGTCGCGTATTTATGTGCTATTGGAATTACCATTATTGCTTGTACATGTTTTCAGGTATATGTACACCTCCTGGCATCCCGATTCGAAAATTCTTATGTATGATATACATATATATGTATATATGTACGTATGGAGAAATTATCATCCTATTCATACCATATCTTTTTCATTGCCAAGGCCATAAAAGCGCCTGCAATTCGTTACGACTTCATACCGTTTATGATGATTCTATTTGTACCGTTTATTGTGCTGGTAGAGGCCATAAAAGCGCCGCAATCTGCCATGCTTTTGTATCATTCCTACAGTTATATTGACACGTTATATCATTGATCATGAACGTATATATATTCGCTGTATATTTATCGTGCTGTTGGCCATAAAAGCGCCACTAACTGTTGTAGTTTCATGCCATTTATACCCTGATTGTGTACGTTATTGTACTTTGTATTGTATCAGTTTGGAGGCACCAGAAATCGGGAGTAATTTGTCTTGCTTAGGAGGATTTTTAAAGAAAATTCTAGGGATTTTTGCGTTTGTAAAGCAATGTTTTTGTACGTTGAAATTGCGAGTATGGCGAGCCCTTGCCATACTCGATTCGTGGAAAATTATAGGACGGTACGACTCCCCCGCTGAACCCAATATGTATATATGTGAGCGACAATAGCCCTACCCCGCATGGTAGTACCGCGAAACTCGTTGTAAAACGTCGTAGCAAAGATTGGCCGTGACGGATACCCGTCACGACCGTCCTCACGAATGAGGAACACAAAAACATGGCTGTCCGCCCGAAAGCAAACAACAATTGAGAAAATTCCCTGAAAATTATAAGAGAGAATCTGAAATATTAAACTTCCCAGTGTTCAATATGTACCACTACACTGGTAACTAGAAGATCTTTATGAAATATTAAATACCAGCGTTCATTCCCGCTGGTCGAGATAAGAGATAAAATTTAGAAAATTTGGTATCTAAAGTATCGGCTCCGGTCCATAACTCCGGAACCGTTGGGAATTCGAAAATTTCTTACTCGACATTTATTATAGGAAATTTTACGATTTTTCTAATGAGACCGGTTTCGTGGAGACCCGACCCGGATCCACGGACTTATGAGCAGATAACTATGTACGTAAATCAATAAAACACGATTAATTAAATAATTCCACGAAGGTTAGTCACATAACTATATATATGATACCGTTGCAATCCCCAGCCCGATGCTTTCTTTTGAGCCCGGACCGGTCCCATTGCGCCCACTGTAGGTACCCCCTCCCATGAAAAAACGTAAAATAACGCCCCGACAGGCGTGTAACTGCTCATTGGATTCCCCTTGTCAAAACTAACCCAAAG
The DNA here is from genome assembly GCA_030248225.1 of Trileptium ribeirensis. Lineage (NCBI taxonomy): Eukaryota > Metazoa > Nematoda > Enoplea > Enoplida > Thoracostomopsidae > Trileptium > Trileptium ribeirensis. Next base: position 18,484 of record JASANE010002509.1, on the reverse strand, counting down.
ATATATAAAACACCCCATAAAAGTGCACCCAGAACCCTCAGGAACCGTTTAAAACACCCTACCCTGGGAAAAATTTGACATGGACCTCCCCCAAGAGCTCATTTTCCCCTCTGCCGACCGAATACGGTCCTGTTACATATTTTGTTCGGACGGACGTACTGAGCCCGAATCCGAACTTGTCTCGGCACTTTGGCCATCTTTGAAGGGACTGTGCACTTTTTCTTTTGTTTACACAAGCTGCGTCTCTTGCTTTCTGAAGTCATTTCTAAGTACATTTATATAAAACGAAAATGTATCAGTATTAAGTTAATACAATTTTGCATTTGGGAGATGTTTCTTATCGATTTTATAAGCTTTCCACTCCATAACTGGACATTAAATGCAGCTTATTAGACTACCACATACTAAGCCGTTACTGAGTAAACAAGGCCTCATTCCCCGTTTAATATGAAATTAATATTAAAGAAAAGTTAGATGAAACTTTCTGTTGATGGTCGCTGGGTATTTAAATAAACAATCTGGACGTTGTATCAAATTTATATAAAAGGGGCTTATATGAGAAGTATACAACTTATATCGGTATTTCATTGCAGCTACACTTGGATGGTTCTTCTTGAGCAAACAAGTCCATCATCAACTTGAGGACAACTGTATGGTCACTTTATATAAAGTTCGGAAGTCTCGAAAAGTTTCTTATAAAGTTTAGATTAGTTTATATTACATTTATATGGATTTTATTTGAAGTCTTCGGCATTTTCCTATCAGCTAATAGAAGCTAGATATTAAGTCAACAAGCCTGACCCCGGCATACAAGACCATATTAATATTATTTTGATACTAGAAACGTACGTGCTCGAATGTTATGTGTGCGGTCTCTTCTTAGATGAATATAGTTTTGTGTCGAGTTTAGTAGCGAGTTTCTGGGCTGTTCTGTATTAAGTAGTATAAGTTTTATATAAAATTGTCATAAACAAGGCAATAAATTATAATAATTATATAAAATTTTATATCAAATTGGCCCCAAAAATGCTAGGAATTCACGATGATAAAACTATTTGATTAAAGGCTTAGAAAATGGGGCCAAATCACCCCAAAAGTCCTGAATAAGCACTTTAACGGAAAATAATTTAAAACTAGTCGGTAGTGGAACTACATTTGTGAGCGGAGCTTGGGCTGTGGCATTACGAATGTACTCAATTTTATGTTCTTGTAACTACATTGCATAGGGCTTTATCATTGGTAAAAATATTGTATTTGAATTCTTCGAGCCAAAAAACCTATAATGGTTTGATAGAAACGACTCTATTTCAATAAATAACACAAATATTGCAAAATTCGCTATTTTAGCTGCATAAAATTAACTAATTAGCTAATTACTAACTAAGAACTCAAAATTTTTAATCCCAAATATCCCACACTCTGACATGATAGGCTTTCAAACAAAAAAAGTTTTTTTAAAATCCGTTCAGTGGTTCTTGAGATCCGTCGTACCGAACGAACGAACGGACGGACATCGCCCGTTTTACTCCCAGACGGAAAATAAAAACGCTTCGTTCAATTTCAAAAATTTAAAATTCTAGTATAAAAGCAGAGTTGCAATCACTCTGCAGCGTTTAGTACGACTTCGGCAGCGCAGAGTTCGGTCGTTTTGCAGACCGACTCTGACGCTCTTGTACCAGCATCGTTTTGCTTTCTTTCGTTTTCTCGGAGTGGTGGCTTGCCCTCTTTTGTTTTTGCGTTTGGATGGATGCGATGGACTTCGAATCGAAGAACTCGAGTACTGTAAGTGTGGACAGGGAGGTGTAGGTTAACCGCCCAGGATTATTGATGAGGGATAGGGTCAGTTTCGAGAATAACTAAGATAAGACTGAGTAGTCTGTGACGAACCGCCGTAAGCTTAAGCTTCTATGGACTCCCTGTCCATGCTTCCATTTACATGTTAGCCCTGCCCGTCCTAGCTTGCCCCACCGACGTGTAGCCGTAACTAGCCGCCCACATAAATTAATTATTTGGCCGAAGTCAGATTGAACCTCCCTCGGTCAATGAGTTAGGACACAAACAAACGCGATACTCGGGTTTAGATGCAATTTTACATGATTCCCTGACTCGAGTTAAGGTTGAAAAATTTTTAGTTTGAGCCGACCGAGGTTAAACAAATTTTTGGAACTCCGAATCATCCACGGTCACACACGCACATACACGGTTTATTTAGCAATTATCAAAGCTTGTTCGCAGAATTTATTTCGGATTGCGATTTCTTTGGACGAAAGTCCGCCAGTTCATTTTTGCTGTTCTGTTAGTAGGAACTTAGGAATATTGTTAGATCCAGTCACCTTAGTCAAAGTTTAGTAATAAGATAATAGTGTTATAGGCATCGTCCGCCTTCTAAAATTTTGTATTAAACCACGAACAGACGCACTGATTTAACGCCCGGTGAGCGAGGCTGCTCACTTAGGTAGAAAATTTGGCATTTCTCGAAAATTACCCCAGGGATTTGATTAAAATTTTACCCGGATCTCGAGAAGGATCCGAACCATTTATTCGAAACGTAAAACGCTCAAACATCGCGTCGGAAACTTAAACCTGACGACCCTGAAGGGGCTCGCCCCCACCAAAGCCTGAAAATTAAAATATCTTAGGATCTACCCCAGGAATATAGCTGTAATTTTGGCAGTTTCTTGATAATAATGTCTACTATCGAATGCACCTGTAAAACTTACCGATTTTACTTCAGGACCCTAAACCCGACGACCCTGAAGGGGGTCGCCCCCAGCAAAATGTGAAAATCAAAATATCTTAAGTTTTTCTCCAGGAATTTTGCTAAAACTTTGGCAGTTTTTTCGCAGTACTGTCTACTAACGAATAGGACTCTAAAACATGGTGATTTCGAGTCGGAACCTCAAACCCGACGGCCTTAAAGAGGCCTCACCCCACTGAAAACGTAAAATTAAAATATTTTAAGATTCCCTCAAGGAATTTTGTTGAAACTCTCGCTGTTTCTTCATAGGGATGCCCGCTATCGGACACCATCTTAAAACCCAACTTTATCGGGTCGGAATCACAAACCCGACGGCCCGATAGGGATCGGGCCCCCACCTAAATCTTCAACTAGTTGTAACTTACGATTCCCTCGAGGAATTTAGATGATTTTTACAGTACATATAGAGACCCTTTAGGCCTTCCATTTGAGCTATTAAGCCCGGCAAAGCCATGGCTCATTCAAAAATTATGAAAATTATGCACCCGGGCAGAGCAAAATCCGCCCAGGGTCGACACAAATTTCATAGAATTCCCTGCCTTATGCAGTTGTATATACAGCTTTATAAGTCGGTTTTGGTCTTGCCTTTGCGCACATTTTTTGTCATATTTCTGAGTTTCTCTCTGAGTAATGCAGCACGAAAGCCGTCGGACACTTGAATCTCCGATATACGGCCACAGCAATGAAAATATCAAATTTACCAGAGTTGGTAAATTTGTTGGTAGTGGCAATCTTTTCGAGTAACAAAATTGACGATGTCGCTAAACGCGATATCGGGTCTATCGGGTCTTGGCCCGACCGACCACTTTCTGTGAGGACCGTTGACCCGGTCTTATAACATCGATACCTAAGGTCAAGTCCAGACGCCGTGCAAAATTTCGTAGAGAAAGGCTCTAAAATTAACGAGATATTGAAAACTATGGATTTCCCCCAGCCCCCATAGAACCAAACACGAAATCTCGACCGAAAACTCGGAACCCGAGCAAATTAAATACACAAACCGAATGATTACAGCAAATAAAATAGTTACGATTGTCCCAACAACCGGGGCCTCCGCTTGTTGACTCGCCTTGTCGAGTAGAAATCGCTCCAAATACCAGTTCAATTTTAGTACCATATATAGAGCTCGTTTTTTGAGAGTTTTTCAAGTCAAAATAACTTAAGTTTTAGCATTTTTAGGATAATGCCGATGACCGATGAGGCATCGTCACACATAGTTGTCGTTTAATTGAATTTATAGGTGTCGAAGTACAATTTTAACCCCTGCCCCCATGCCTCAAAGTTGGCACCAGTTTGACATACTGATAACGCACTGTCACTTTCTGTCATTAATTAATTGAACCTAGGACAAATTTGTAAACTGTGTCGTGAGTTAGGAACTCGTTCGAATTTGGCCCTTACCGCTGCTTAGTCGCAATAGGAAACGAAACGATCATTCTGAGACTATGATTAACTTTATTAATTGAGTTGAATACGTAGTGAATTAGTACAGAAACTTCGTCGAACACACCAAGTTTGTTAGCCCGTAGGAATTAAGGATACTCCGGAAAGGTTCATTACTTCGGTAGTGGCCTATGCGCATCTCGTTTGATGTCTTAGGACGAACCAACAATATAACTCTATAAAATTAGGAGCTAAACCCAACCGCACATCACTCGAATCATAGACATAACTCGCCTAATAAATTAAGACTCTAATTCAGTATTAGGAAAACCTTAAAATTCGGCCCCTACCTTAATCTACCGGGACCCACTTTCGATTCGCGAGATAGGCCGCTCGATTAGGTTAACACCGTTATAAACTATATTTGTAGACACTAAAAGTCCATTTGGTGTAATTCTTTAGATCAGGGAGTAGCCTTGATCTAAGACCGAATTCTGCCACTATTGCCATAGCGCTTGTGAAGTAATTTTGTGAGGAATTAGAACCGCAAATTTGTCAGTTACGTCCATACAACCTGCTGAAACTTTCATTTTCTATCACTCGAGAATTCATTTGATTTCATAGAAAACCAGAATCAAAATTAATTAGTAGGTCTATAAATCCTGTTGAAACATATTTCATGGTCACTGTAAGTAGGTATGTGGAAAGGTATGTGAGAAAGAAAATTTTGGATATTGTAACGTTGTCGCATGCTAGGAAAATGAACGAGTCGTACCAACGATTGCCTCCTAAATTACCGTTTTGTCAGTATATATACATACGTACCATTTCTCGCTTATGTTGACACTGGGCTTGCCATCCCAGGGGGCCGGCCCCCCCCCCCCTCGCACCTCCCTGCCCCCCCCCCCGCCCGACGGCCGCCCCCGCTTCGGCCCCCCCCCCGAGAATTTTGGTGCCCCCCGGTCCTAATTTTGACCCCAAAAAACTCTGAGCCAATATTTATTTGCGATATTTTTTGGGCCAAATTTCATACTTTCTGAGTAAAAATTTCAAATTTTCGCCCTGCGGGGCAGCGCCTCTTACCAGTTTACCTAAATCCATGGTTCCATCTATCGTCACTTAATTAAGTAAGAGCACTTATGTATGTAAAAAGCTCACCAGATAAAGATGACGATCGATAATCGCGACAAACAAGACATCGCTGTTGCCATTTGTTGTTGCTGTTGTTGTGCAGTTGTTCTCGCGGCGTGGGATGTGGAGGTGAGAACTTTTGGGAAGGGGAAGGCGGGATTTATTTTTTTTGACATTTAAGCTTTTGTATTTTTTGATTTTTTTGACATTGAAGCTTCTGTATTTTTTGTTTTTTTTGTATTTTATATTTTTTTACAAAACGTCGAAACTGAAGCTCTGCTTAATCAGAGCACATCGCTCCGTCCCCGGCAGCACAAACAAGACATCGCTGTTGCCATTTGTTGTTGCTGTTGTTGTGCAGTTGTTCTCGCGGCGTGGGATGTGGAGGTGAGAACTTTTGGGAAGGGGAAGGCGGGATTTATTTTTTTTGACATTTAAGCTTTTGTATTTTTTGATTTTTTTGACATTGAAGCTTCTGTATTTTTTGTTTTTTTTGTATTTTATATTTTTTTACAAAACGTCGAAACTGAAGCTCTGCTTAATCAGAGCACATCGCTCCGTCCCCGGCAGCACCAGCGTCGTCTTCCGTTTCAGACGACGATCCGTCGTATCCGCTGCCCTCATCATCATCGCCCCCGCGGACGCCAGGCACTTCTGATTTCCTGAATCCGCTGAATTCAGCAGACACATTGAGCACATCATCTTGCTCGGCAAGAACGATGTCGACATCATCACCGCTCTCAATTCGGTGCTGTTCCTCCACTTCGGAAGATGTAGGTAAATCACGTTGTTGAGGAATTGTGGCAAATTTTTAAAAAAATTGCCCCCCGCGAGAATATTTGCCCCCCGGTTCATGCCCCCCCCCCCCCAGACTTTTTCGCCCCCGGTTCCGAACCGGGGGGCCCCCCGGTTCGGCCCCCCCCCAAACTTGACCGGCCCATGGCAACCCCAGTGATATTATGCCGTATATTAATCCAATCGCTACCAATGCTTACTTCTCATGTACCATAGTCTCGCGATTAGGATGAGCAAGATGAAGTCCCGCGAAAGTCCCATAGTACGCTTTGTCCCGCATACCTTGTCTCGTTTCCGCCTTTCGCTTATCTGAACCTGTTTGTCTGAGTACCCTCCTTTAATATTAGCCATCATAGTTCCGAGCAAGTAGTTAGTTCAATGGCGCCTCTTTTTATCGACAACTAACCGCACTACTTACCGGTACTGACTTTTGATTTGACCCACTGTTTTTCATGAGTAGGGTAAGCGCAGCTGTCATTAGAAAAGGCTTCACAGTACACGCCGTGATTTGAGTCAGCTGTGGGAGTTCCGTGAAAAAGGCGATGACTCCGCAACCCGCCCCAATTGACGCTCTGCTCATTCTCTTATTAGCGTACCATATCAGTGACATAGTGCCTATTGTATTCGCCCGTACAATATGTGTCTGTCTATACCCAGTTTTGTGACTCATCAATAAATGCTCAAGTGAAACCCAAGTTGTTCAAGTGTTTTGCTGACTCTTAGTAACGATAGGTATTCAAAGGTGTTTGAAATCCGTCACCCCAATCGACGACCCACGTTCAGGTTTGACACGCGCATCGATGAAGCAAACCTTAGCGTGACTCGCCGATTACCTATAGGTGTATTAATTATGTTATAGTGTAAGTACGACTTGTGCGACTCAATTAGGAGAAGTTACAACTCACGCTGAGCGACCATTATAGGAAAATGCACGCGTGAATACGACATTCAACGTCTAGGGATTTGTCGGACCCTAGTGGGGGCCACTGGCTAAATTAAAGGAACTAGTCGTTTTGAGAAAGTAGGAATTAATTTCGATCAAACCCAAATACCCAAAATTTTACACTTCCCGGGTCGAACGTGGATAGGGAATAGCGGTCTGGTCTCTTTGGCCTGTGAGCAGGTGACGGAGCCAACCTCCCTGGGGACCTCAAAGGTAGTACCTCGTGTACTACGTGCGCAACCCGTCCGGCAGGATCATAACACATCCTGTGAAGCGCTCCTGCGGCTTGCTAAGCTCCGTAATTTCTTGGGCCTGACCTGAATAAAAGAAAAGTTACCCAATAGGTCCGCCCTTGAAGTCACGATAGCCGGGGTCGTATGGGCATTACGTTGGGAAGTGCGTAATGCATCAGCGTCACGTCGATATTACATGTATTTAGAGAACGATCGCACTTTGTAACATGTAGCTACTTGTCTAAGTACTTACAGTAGTCTACGTAAGTAGATTGTAGCTACTTGTCTAAGTACTTACAGTGATTGCCAGGAGTAACTGCTGTTTAATATCGATGTTCAAACCATTCAAGAAGCTTTAAGTTTAACTAGAGAAGTGTTCCCTAACTGGAATATACTATTCCATCACTTTCCCGTAGGACCAGTTTACTCTTAAACCGAGATCCGTTTCCCCACTGCCAATTTTTATTTTCACAAAAGTTTTGTTTACTAGATAACGCGCGTTTTTGTAACTCTTTTGCTTCCATAAATTAGCAATCATTTTGTCTCATTTGTATACTAACTCGAATGCTTTTAGGTTGGTCCGACCAAAATTCGCGTCACCATTGGAAAAGTAGCCACTGACTGCGAGCAAAGTTAATTTGGCATTCCGATGGTAACAAAATGTAATTCCGGCAGCAGGGCAACGTTTGATAGTGCGATTTTCTGGTGTATCCTAAATCAGCGAATTCGTGAATTAACATTGCTGGGTAGTTTTGTCACAATATAGTTGGTTACTGGTAACATTTAAGTTGGTATTCGCGATGATTTTGCGCCACATATTAGATAATCCATGTTCTCTTCGTCTTCAAGCATCGAAAAATACTTCTTTCAAATGCTTTAGAAGAATGTGAGCTATAGTGCTTGTTCGAATGGACAAAATACGGAATGAAGTCATGACGAACTCTTACAAAAATGCGTATAGTTGAATTTCTTTTGTTGACGCTTATTGGTATGTCAAAAAATTAATTGCAGAAATTCTAATTTTTTTCATGATTGTAGGCAAAAGCTTTATCTGCCGGCATCAGCTATTTATTGCTTGTCAATTTAAAGATTTTATTTATCAATAACAGTCGCAGTATTCTATGTTGAAAAATATTATTATATAAGTGTGCTCTATAGAAAATTGGTACGGTTATCCGTGGCGCCCAAATATCGTATTTTATTTTCTTACCAGATGTTTAATGCTGAATTCGTGACCGGGTCGAAATTTATGCGCAGCACCGCACTAATATGTTAATAATGGAGCTATCCGTTTTAAATTATTTTGCTTTACGTAAATTTTGCTATTTTTGTGCCTATTTCTAAATAAGTTTTGTGTTTTATAATATAACATGCTTTCACTGTGCTTAATTTGAGCCCGAACACGACATTCTACGGCAATACCGCAATTATCGCTTACTCAATAAAGACTTATAAACACTTTATCTCACATATAAACACTTTAGTTGAAAACTGTTATCTCAAATTTAGTGTTCAATTTTTAAGATACGAGCTCGTAATGCATTATTTAAGAGATATAATTTAATGAATTATAATATACACAAATTTTTCGTCAAGTTTGGATCCCTGACTTCTATGGCCCCAAACTCTTGTGTGCCTTATGTGCGACAGTGTGCTCATTTTGCAACAATCTAAATACCCAATGTGAGACAATTAATAAAACATTTAGATAGTTTTAGTTTACAGCGCGTTTTCTACAGAGCCATGTAATGTGATATTATACCCAGTCCTGTAAACGTATCCGCAAACCTATAACAATCATATCTTTGAAACGTTTGATTGAAATTTTTACAAATTTATTTGTGACTTTAAAAATTAAAGGAGTAGCGAACTTCAATTGTCTAAAATTTAAGGCCATAATTTAATAAATGTAAATATAGTTCTTTCGATTGGCATCTTTTCGTACTACAGGTTTATAATACGCTTACAGTAGTATGGAAAAGTTTAAAGTTTGAACCAATGATTTCTACTTTAACCACTCTTGAACCTAGCAATATAGGGCCAAACGGAGCTTAACCAGTATTTAAGGTTCATACACCAGACATGTGCTGATTCACTGGAATTCGTGAAAACGTAACATCGTAGCAAGCTGCTTATTTGCATTGATGTTGTACGAATAACAGATATCCGCTTTCCCACAGGTGTTTTCAGAGATTTACTCAGCCCATTAACGCTCGGATTTATTTGAGTATCGTACAACGTTTGACAATCTGACCTCAGGGTTCGAACCATCTTATATTGGTAAAAGCAGTGTACGGAAAACACTGAATTAGCTAAGAGCTGAAAGAAAGAATCAGATGCAAACACCATTATATGACAAACTTAACACAACAGTTCAGAGTGTGAACTGTCCACATTTGTGGACAGTAGGCGTTAAAGATTTAACTTCAATGTAAATGTACAGTCACCATGAATCCTGAAATTGAATGAAAGGTTAGACCGGTAAGAATTACAATAAGATGACTTGTTGCACCACGAGTACGGCCAAAATCATCATTACTGGCTTTCTCATAGTCCAGAGAAATACAAAACAAAAATCTATATTATTTTTGCAGAAATTAAATATTTATGAGGGACATCAAGGTAAATTTTCCGGGGTGTAAGAGTCGATTCCTCAGAATATACACCTAGACACGTTAGATATTGCATATAAAATTACTTGCAGCTCAGTTCATTTTATAAGTAATTCATTAGCAATACCATATTTAATATCTTCAGAAAGTGTTTGCACCTTTATGATGCGCATTTAGCTGGCCTCCTGTAAATGAAATGTACGATGCTTTCAATGCATGCTAGGAAGCTACGTGGTATTTAAAGCTTTTGCTGTCTCTTAATTATTATGTATAAATGCAATTTATTCACTGTTTTATTCCAACTTTGTTTGCTCAAATACTGACTGTGATGTATTTAATTCGGGTATGTTTTGTATCCTTAATTACAATATCTTGATTATAAGGACCATAGTGGTTACACGACTATGAGACACAGGGAATAATAGGTAGTGCCGCGCTAAGACTGTCGGGCTTAGCGTCATTGCGTTCCGATGAAGCCAGAAGATTGGCCGATTCTGTTGGAGAAAGTATTTTCTCACCTTATTTCGTAGCCGTATCTGAAGTTTCAGGATGGAATCAATGGAACACGCCTCAGACTACTTCAGACAAAGTGTCAACTATTCTTAAGCGAAAAAATACACGAATGTTGCTCCAAGATTGTGTTTTTGAATATGGGCTATCCCATAGTTTGGACGATATTAGGAATATATCGGTGAGAGTGTACGCAGATTATGTAGACCTACTGTCAAAATTTCAATCAAGTATCGCCGGTCATATTTAAGCTTTAGGAACAATCTCGATACTACTAACGCGATTTTGACCCAAAATGGATATTTTTGGTCTTTTATTCAGTTGCTAAAACTAATTGTCGGTCTGCATTTAGCATAATAGTTCAGGTTACTTGTATTGTGACATATCTTATTACGTTATAGACGGAAACAAGAAAATTCGATTTGATTTTGGTCTAAAAATGAGAGTTGCTTTTCCGTTGTTCATGGAAAAGTATCGCCGGTCATATTTAAGCTTTAGGAACAGTAGCGAAACTACTAACGCGATTTTGATCCAAAATGGATATTTTTGTTCTTTTATTCAGTTGCTAAAACTATTATCGGTTAGATATTAGGTCTGCATTTAGCATAATAGTTCAGGTCACTTGTATTGTGACATATCTTATTAAAACACTGAGCGGTTATTATGTTATAGACGGAAACAAGAAAATTTTGGTCTAAAAATGAGAGTTGCTTTTCCGTTGTTCATGGAAAAGTAGACATATATACATAGAAACGATTGCTTTTAATAATAAGTGCCGATAGTTAATCGTAATATATGATAAGCTCATTCAGTCAAGAGCTGTAGTTGTTATAATAAAAATCAGAGTTAACCAAGCAACAGGATAATCGATTTTTAGCGGTTAATTTACGAGCATTGGTGTCAAATTTGACATGTTTTACGATGTATCTTACTTCTTAGAGCGTTCTGTCACAATTTGTTTATGCTTCTTAGTTGATGGTTAACCTTGCCTACAATTTGCAGGAACAAATGGATGTGTCCGTCTTTGAGTTCAGGAACTATAGTTGTGTAGCTACTTAATGCTTGATATTACCTACGGTAAACCTTACGGTAATAATTGCGGTTTGACGTTTCTGTCATTCATATGGTCTTATTTGAGGGGTTCAAAATGTGGTAACGACTGCCGGTATGTCTTTAAGTTTTTCATTTTGTCTGAGGTTTAACGAATATCCGCAGTACCTGGATGATATTATAGCTAAAACGGGAAATTGTACGCTATCATAGCGCTTAACTTTTGCTAACGTATCACGTTCTTCCAATTCATTGGAGTGAATTGACGAATTATGAAATTTGTCTCGTTTGACCACACATGTGAAATTTATAAATGTTTTTACAACGACCAATTCTATAATTTGTGAGGTTAACGTCTTATGCTCCTTTATCGACAGATCGGTTGTCACCAATCTCCGTCTTTGAAAAGTGTATTCCAGCAATATAAATACTGAAATTCATTGAAGCTCGTTTTATCAAGTTATAGATAGTGAGAGCAAAATTCGGATTATCTTGGTCCAAAACACGGTGCTGGCCAACCCATGCCTGTCGCAACCCTAGGTGCACATTGAAGCGTATACACCGGCATTTAAACTCTCGCAGCTGAAAAATTTAGTAACATCCGACATTCGGTTACATTTTATATGTAGCGCATAAATCTACGGTTTACAGTTTGTTTAACAAAGCATCCGGAACACTAAATATTAATTAAGATGATAGCAACGAGACTTTACAAAGATGTCGACAGAGCTGGGATTTGCACCCGTGGGGATAGGATTTATGTGCGTTTAATATGAAACACATTGAGCCTTTTCCGTCATTCCTGGTTTCATCGTATTATCTGTCACATAGATAGCTGGTATTGCTGTCTGCAACTTAGAACTATGTATATGTAGTGGAGAAGTGTGTATACTTTAAGCCTTGTATGACGCCACTAGGCTCTCACTTCAGGCTCAGATAATTTTTTCAGGCCAACGAAGCTAGCAAATTGTAAACTAATATTGGTGATTGTGGAAGTGGGTCATAAAAATTTTGGGCAATGTAACCTTTAGGGGCGGAAGTGAAATGCAACCTATGCCGTTCTGGATATACTAAGCCTTAGTCTTATTTTGAGGCAAGGTTTTTATATGAGACACACTAAGCTTAAGTCGGCCCCCCCGAACCCCCGCTCTAAGGTGTTCTTATTTCTAACGGTATGACGTCCGGCACCTAAAGGTGACACGGGACAAAATTTTAATACCTTTATACTGTGATTAGCTTAATAATAGTGAGCACTTTGCAGGTGACTTTCGCATCCCAGGCTGGACGATGGATAACATTCGTCGCCCTTCTCCGGACTGCCCAACCACCCACCCGTACCTGAAGTTCTCGAGCTTAATGGCAGCGTACGTATTATAAGATCGTCATATTTTTGTTACAGCACTACTTAAATAAATCGCCTAGATTTTCGAACAGATACTCACTGGCAAGACCTTTTATATAAAGTCTTAAAGGTAACTTTTAGCTTACAGTAACCAATCTTTATTATTTAGACTAAAGTAACCAGTACATATAAAGTCTTAGCATGCAGTAAAGGGAACGATGTATTTATTTCGATGGCAGTGCCCTCTGGACCCGTAAAGGGAACCACATAGCGACCACTAAAGGAATTCCCAAAGGCAGCCACCAAGTTTTCAGGACATCACAAAATGGGACCACTGGAACAAATTAGTTTTAACGGTCGCATGAGATTATATAAATGATATCACTCAAATTTGTTGGCCTGAAAGTGAAACTTATCTTCTTTTAAATCAGAAGCCGGGACTGGGATGTACTTACGACACATTACTTATGTCACGTCAAGATCCGTGGACTTTTGTGGATGCATAGATAAGTGGGCCATCTCGTAAAATATTGTATATATTACCGTTCATATATATCACAAAATATTTCAGAATATAATTACTAGTAGCGAGTAAAGCAAGGGGAAACGGTTCGAGTATGGCTGGCTACTCTACGCTTATTACAATTTTCTCGTTTAAACTTCTAGTGCTTATGCCCGCTTAAAGTTTCATGATATCACTTATACACCAGCAATACTTCAATGACAGAGCCACAGTCATTTTAGTCATATTTCAAAACTAAAGAACTCTTTCTTTCTTGTTCCAGTGACCAAAAGACAAAAAGCTATGAAATCTATAAATCACAAATTTTAAGAAAACTTATAATTTGAAATACTATTTTTACGTTGCCTTATGTGACAAGTACCACCCAAATACAATTACCATAATCCTATTTAGATCCTCGAACACTTATAGGCAAGTTCGATTGATCTGAATACATCTTTTTATATGTGGTGAAATTTGACTATTTTTGATCCCAAAATTTACCAAATTTTTTTCCGGCACCATCTCGCACGGTTAATAAGACAGCCAGAATAGTGTTAAAACATTGAAACCAACTGGTTTAACTGAATAAAATCTCTATAATTCAATTGTTCGCCCCTAACAAGCAAAAACTTGCTTTGTAATTTTTGAAATTTTCCGTCTTTGGGTAGTTTTAAACTTCGGCTCTTAACAACTCTGACAAAAAATGCAAAATTGCAAAGCTGTATCTCTCGATGAGAGGATTCTGTTTCTTATTACTTGTTCTCCTTATAAAGCTGCGATGCATCTAACTTCACAAATAGGTAGCGAAACAGATACCCGGATGGCCAAATTTCAAAAAATGTGAGCTTGACCCCTTTGAGGGCCATTTATAACCCGGAAGACGGTCGGTGGTTTAGCATGTAGTGAACGGGTACAAGTAGACTGAATTTGTGATGAAATAAGAAAATTTATGAAGATCCACCCATCCGCAGATGGAGGTACTCCACAGACGAACAAGAAACAAATTTTACGATTTTTGGCGCTAGCAAAGGTATAGGTTGGAACTCAGTCCGGTTCGCTCGCTCCGTTTCAGTTGAACTAATAGGCATCAATGAGCAATGATACACTTACTTTAAAGGCGGCCGTTACACAATATATACTACATGCCCGTCTATACAGTTAGTAAAATTTGGCATTGTAGCCGTTTCGCAGCATTCTGTGTATACCTTCATTTACAAAATGAACCAAATTTTGGAACAAATGCTGAAGTAGCTATTATGAATACGTATTGAATTTGCGCAGTAGAAAGTGAGCTTCTCGGCGGTCAGACGGCCGTTGGACCTGCATTCATAATCGTGTGCAAAATAATAGAAGCTAAAATATAATTTTGGGAATTATATATTGAGCAATGTCCATGCGTTTCCCACTTTCTATGTTCGTAATATTTTAGACTGACGTTGCCCATTTTATGGAATTTCTTACTTATTTATGTAGCTGTAACGGTTTGATTTCTCGATTATCTTTACATTCTAGACTTTAATGGATTAAGCCTAAACTATTATGCATGGAAAAAATGTATGAATAATAGATTTTGCGTCGTCATTTGTTTGTTTGGTTGTTACGGTGTGATATCCCTGCCATGTGTAAATTATGTATCCCAGTGGTATGTGTAAATCGTGTGTATACATAATGTTTTTATCTCTACAATCATTGTTTTCGCAATTTTAAAATTTCCATCATATTAATATTATGCATTAACTGTGTAAATATGGCCATAACGGCAAGTGGGGGGTGACCTAAATATTTTTCAATTTTGACGGCAAATGACTTAGGATACGTTGGGAATCCTTTATACCAAATTTGGCCACGATTTGCCCACCTGTTAAGGAGTTACGGTCCTCATCCCCTCTGTTATTTCTGTACTTGATTTAGCTTGAAGAATTATATTATTCCTTGGAAACTAATAAGTTTAAGAGAGTTTAAAATAATATAAAATTTTAAAATTTGTATGCCCGGGCTATAGGTTTACTTACCTATCGGATTTGAGTGTAATCTCTGGGTGCCTTAACTATTACACTTACATTACCGGTAATGTAAGTGTATTTCTGCTGGATTTTCATAAAATTTGTTGTGAGTTAGGAATTAGGGGAATTTCATAAAAAGGGTTCTATAACGCAAAAATTTAAGTTTGAGAGAGAATTTCACAATTTCTCGGTCTTAACTGTGTAAACCATTGGTTAAAGAATCTAGGTTTCTGGGCCTGGATAAAAGTTTATTTAAGTCGGTGTACGCTGAGATTAAGTTTAGTTTTGCATTCGGTGATCAAGCAAGTTGACGCAACCGCTGAAACTTTAGCAATCCGCGTGCTTGTAATTGCTGTCTATAACGTAAGTATTTGTTTATATAATTTGTTGTATGATATATTTTGCGTTGTAATAAATGATTGGGTGAACCTATATCTACTTACAAACACATATATGAGGAGATTCCACCGCCACAGAACATTGGATAAATCGAGGTTTCAGGAAAGACATATACCCACATACAATCAACCACACACGTACGTTGTAATTCGACTAGCCAACTGTGCAGTCCCTAAGCACTGATAACTGTAACTGTAGATAGGACTCACGTGGGCTACATTTTGGTGCCGCAAGCCTGGATCGAACAGGCGACCTTTAGATTCTCTCTCAAACTTAAACTTAAATTTTTGCGTTAAAGAACCCTTTTTATGAATTCCTAACTCACAACAAATTTTGTGAAAATCCAGCTGAAATACACTTACATTTCCGCTAATGAAAGTGTAATAGTTAAGGCACCCAGGGCTTACACTCATATCCGATAGGTAAGTAAACCTATAGCCCCGGCACACAAATTTTAAAATTTTATATTATTTTAAACTCTCTTAAACTTATTATTTTCCAAGGAATACTAATGTTCTTCAAGCTAAATCAAGTACAGAAACAACAGAGGGGATGAGGACCGTAACTCCTTAACAGGTGGGCAAATGTGGCCAAATTTGGTATAAATGATTGCCAACGTGTCCTAAGTCTTTTGCCGTCAAAATTGCATAATATTTAAGTCACCCCCGCCCGTTATGACCATATTTACACAGTTAATGCATTTTCAATATTAATATGATGGGAATTTTGAAATTGCGAAAACCATAATTGCAGAGATAAAAACATTATCTATACACACTATTTGCACATACCACTTGGATACATAATTTACACATGACAGGCAGATCGCACCGTAACAACCCAACAGACAACTGACGACGCAAAAACTATTATTCACTCAAGTTTCCCATGCATAATGTAGAATAGTTTTGGCTTAATTGATTAAAGTCTAGAATGTAAAGATAATCGGGAAATCAAACCGTTACGTTACTCCCTCCTCTGTGTTAAAACTTGTGCCCAGATTTTTCAACATTTAGGCTTTCGATACGTATACGCCAGATTTTATACAACTAATACACATTGTACGAAACGATACAGAACGTGGCACATGACCAAAAAGCTCCGCATTAGCAACGTTGCAAGTGCAATAGTATACACATTTCATTTACAACATACAGTCTCCACATATATACATAACCTCCCGGTGGATATCGAACTCAAAACACGTAGTAAGCAAATAGATGACGCAAAATTAAGATTTCGCACTTTCTCATAATAGGTTTATATAAAAAGAATGACGTATTTAAAATCTGATAGATAAAAAATCTGTTGACCAAGCTAGAGGTTATATTTTGTTATATTGTTTTTTATTATTTTTGGAACAACTGTTTGGATTGTACACGTTTACATTTGCCCCATCTATACGTATAGAACTATATCAGCCGTATATTTATACTAGTCAACCACATTACGTATTACACAGTTTCATTTTAATTTTGAAGCCTTGTTATCTTGATGATTTTTGCTTCATTAGAATTGCAAGAGGACGTTCAGAACCCCATAATTGATGCTATTCAACATCATCGCCATTACATAGGAAAACATAATTTCGCCAAAATTGATACATGTATTCATTGATCAAACGCAATAAATACTTCCATTTTGCTACATAGCATCATCGAAATACAGGAATATATTGGGACACCATTAACGTGACGCATAACGATATCTTCAAGCGTTATACATGTTGTATATTAATCATATTTCAAAAAAGGCTGAATGGTTCTGGGCATGATCCACTTGATGAAGCCTTTCTACGGCAGATAACGTACACAACAACATACATTCATACATTAAACAAACATATACATGTAAATTAACACGCAGAACAGTAAAGTGAAGTGTTCTGACCAAACTTTAGTAATTATATACACTTAGTATAAGCCATAGTTTGTTCTTACAAAATAAAGTATATCCATTGCAGTTTTTATGATTCTTTTTACCTGTTGTCTGTGCTCTATTTAGACGAATTTTTGAATATGTGCATTTTGATTTATTTATAAATTTGTAGAATATATCAATGAAAAAAATTTTATTTTTATTATTTGTATAAAGACGTTCCTCAAAAATTTTTTCGGCGGCAGGTAAACGAATCTACAATCAATAAAAATACAGCATATTATACATATTACAACACTGATCGACATCAACAACAATCATTTAACATGCTATATATAAATTATGGACGCTTCTTCTGAGCAACATCGCAAGCCCTGTGCTATCTTAAGGTAATGTCATAATTAAGGCGCTGAAACTCATTCTTTTCAGAAAATTATACTTGCGCCAAGGAAAAGTCCAATGTAAACAACAAAAACTTTTTATTTATATTAACACACGTTACTTCTTCATTACTTTGAAAATTGATCGTAATCAACCTTAAAGCTCTTAAGATAGTATTTCAGTTATTTCTTCTCGTGAAAATAGCTAATATGTTTTGTATTCCATAAGCAAGAAAATATTCCAGATATGTATACACATTTATCCCATAACAAAATATGACCAAATTCTATACACTAAGCTATGAAAAATTTGTCTAGCTTAGTTCTGCATTCAAAATTCGTAGTATAAGGTTTTAATATTAATATTAATCCACACCAACATACAGTACTAATTTTTCGATATGTCACTTTTATCGACCATATGTTATACCAATAGACAAAAAATTGGAAATAAACCAACAAGTCCACTGTAGGTTATTCTGATGAATGGGTTACAATAAAACTGGTGATTGGCTGTATTGCTATATTTCAGATAGCAATACGTTAATGAAGAGAGGCAACA